>CM034415.1:10437332-10649832 GCA_019925095.2 Dendrolimus kikuchii
GAGTCTCAAAACACAACGATTCTAAAGAAATGTTACTTAAAAAAAACACATATACGATTGTCACCCTACTAATTCATTCAAAATATACATACATACATACATAACTTCACGCCAGTTCCCCTGCGGGGTAGGCACGGACAACAGAGCGCTATTCAGGCTTATTCTTACACACCTCACTTGCTTCTTTGACATTCATAACTCTTGTCATGCACGCTCGTCTGTTCTTAAGGCTCCTGACATCACCTTCTGCTAGTACACGATCAATTTGATCATGGAAGGTGTGTCGGACAAACATTCAAAATATATAATATATTTTTTTTATTTGTACCCATACATAGATAATAAATAAAAAATATATGAACGAAATAAATTAAATTTAAAATAAGGTTTTTTTCTCATTACATTCATTATCTCTCGCTTTGTAAACAACAAAAAGAAAATTTCATGTATTGACTTTTATTTTTCATTTTTATTTCTAAGTTGGTAACCTGTTCATGTTCATAAGTTGGTAAAACCGGTTGAACACATCAAGAGGATCCACTCAATGCCCCATTCTAAGCAATATAATAGACCGTGCTCAGTTTATTATTGCAATTATTCTGAATCGCCAGGTGGTAGCGTATTTGCCCATATGGATGGCTACCACCCCTGGTCTAAAGTATGTCGCCATAACAACCTTGAGTTTTGCTCGGGCATTAGTGACCAGGTTCCAGTCTCCCTTAAGAGAGCAGCAGCGCATTTGTAGCAACTTTGGTGTTGCAAATGTCCATAGACGATGGTAACCGCTTTCCATCAAGTAGGCCGTCTGCCTGTCTGCTGATCACCGGCAATAAAAAAAAAAAAATCTTTATAGAACCATAAATCAATGTCACATTACTACTATAAATTATATTTCATCGTCAAATAATCAATTTCAAAATTATACTACATACATACATATATAACTTCACGCCAGTTCCCTTGCGGGGTAGGCACGAACAACAGAGTGCCATTTAGGCTTATTCTTACACACCTCACTTGCCTCTTTGACATTCATAACTCTTGTCATGCAAGCTCGTCTGTTCTTAAGGCTCCTGACATCACCTTCTGCTAGTACACGATCAATTTGATCATGGAAGGTGTGTCGTGGCCTTCCACGACTTCTGCATCCATCCACTTTTGCATTGTATATCTGTTTGGTCATTCTTTCCACATGCCCGAACCACCGGAGCATTCCTTTCCTTACCTTCACCCCGACACTCTCTTTAAAAATTATAATATAAAATTAAAATTATAAAATTATTAAAATTAAAATTATACTGTTGTACATTATGTGAGTCGTCATGAATTATAATATAGTTATTTATCTCTTAGATATTCGTTTACTGCATAATGGAATGCTCCGGTGATTCGGGCATGTGGAAAGAATGCATGATGAAAGAATGACTAAACAGATATACAATGCAAAAGCGGATGGATGCAGAAGTCGTGGAAGGCCACGACACACCTTCCATGATCAAATTGATCGTGTACTAGCAGAAGGTGATGTCAGGAGCCTTAAGAACAGACGAGCTTGCATGCCAAGAGCTATGAATGTCAAAGAAACAAGTGAGGTGTGTAAGAATGAGCCTAAATGGCGCTCTGTTGTTCGTGCCTACCCCGCAAGGGAACTGGCGTGAAGTTATGTATGTATTATTCAACTAAAGCACCCCGGAGTCGGTTATTCGCAATTGTCAATTTTTACGTCATTGACCGCTTCAATTGAAGGTGCGAATGATGGAGCTTCATACGATGCGTCAATTGCTCGCCCACATTTGCCTTCTGTCCGCCATGTTTCTCGACTAGCGAGCGAATGACCGAATCTGTCACGAGACGTTCAATTTATACGTCATTCGCGATTGTCAATGGGCTTCAATCAATACTTCCATCATTCGCCTTCAATCACGTATTCGCGAATGACAATGGCTTCAATTTCCTCTATAGACGATCATTTGGTACATCAATCACGTAAAAATTGACAATTGCGAATGACTGTCTCCGGGGCACTTAGGGAAATGGCCGATTGTATCGTTTAGAAAATAAGAGGGTACATACATACATACATAACTTCACGCCAGTTCCCTTGCGGGGTAGGCACGAACAACAGAGCGCCATTTAGGCGTATAAGAGGGTACATAACAAAATTAATTATTAACTTCAAACGGAAACATGACAAGAACAACTATGCTACTAAATAACTGTAAAACACGATAACCGCTTTCCATCAAGTGGGCCGACTGCCTGTCTGCTAAACTCCTGCAATAATAATGTTACGAGTTTCAGGACTCTAATTAAAAATGCCGTTGGAATTACTATAGAATTTATTAGAACTATACAAACACGTATAACACAGGTACAAATATAACTGAACACAATCAGTTCAAACGTAATGCGCGATTCAACAACACGCGCAAAGTCCGTCACTATAATAGATTATCGAATGTACACACGTCTTGTCTCGCTCGTGGTTCTCGCTAGACTGCCTCACCCCTCCATCCTGCCGTCGTTTTATACTTCGCAAATACAAGTGTGCCCGCCCGTATCGTCGACTTCATTTCCTAGAAATCGTAATCCGCACACCTGACTAATTATGCCTGCAAACGGCCATAAACGAGTACAATAGGCTGTTCTCCACAATAACCAATAAATAAGTTAACAAAAGAAGATAATCATAAAAGATAATAAAATGTGTTTCTACGGGTAGCCAGGTGTGAATTTGTCTTTTTTATTTTTATTTTTTTATTATTATATATATCTCTACGGACTCGAGTTCCGTACCCTTTTTTAATACTTAATTTCTATGAAAAATTTGAGACTCCGTACACGCTTATTGTCTATTTTTGTTAGTGTATGTGACATTATATGTAGTAATTTTTCTGTTTTGGTGTACCTTAAGAATAACTTATTATATTAATTTATTCTAATTTTAATACTAAACTTATACTAATGTAGAGTGTATCTGTTACATGCTGGTGTTGTGAGGAAGTGCATGTGCAGTGTGTGCCTTATATCTATACTTATATATAGTCGTATCTAGTGCCATGTGTTATGTGAATTTGTCTTTATCGGCACCAGGTCGTAACAATAATAATAAATAAAAAATTGACTGATTTTCTTAACTTGTATCACAATTTCAGGTCATGTTCTCGAGAAACGACGTCGAGCCGAAAATGTTGATTAAGTGTCTGCAAAAGTTGGAAAGCTACATAGATATGAATACAGAGAATTCGGACAGAAAACATTTGTCGAAAGTAAGATTTTAAAGCTTATTTAACTATACATACAATAAAACCGTGGAGGTCGAATTTCTGAATAATGAAAAAAAAAATGTTTTTTAAAAAGGTTTTTAAATACAAGCTTTTGAGATCCTGGATATCATGTAGCAGCAGAGTGCTTGCCAAGACAAGTGAAACGAGCCCAAACACGACGGGTCTATCTTGTTTAGTACAGGAGTTCCTATGGCCACCTTCCGACTCCATCATCAGATCGGCTCCATGGTACCATATTATTATTCACGCGATATGCATATACGTGCAAAATTTCAGCTCAATCGGAAATTGGGAAGTTGGTCAAATTTAACTACTAAACTCTCACCACGTTTAGTCTAAATTTATGCCGCTCTTCCACGCGGCCGTAACGCTTTTTCGTGACAGAAAAATCCTAAGACCCCGCCTATATAGAAGTTTCACTTGAACAAAAAAACCCATCGCACCGCTCGCCATCGGTTGGGAGTTCACCCCCACTTCCTCGAGCCGCTTCGCTCATGTACGCAACGGTTCTGTAGGGATAGGACAGGATAGACTAGGCGTGTTGCTGGGAAGTTTCTATTTTTTATTGCAGGAGATCAGCAGACAGACAGACGGCCCACTTTGATGCAAAGCGGTTACCATCGCCTATGGACATTTGCAACATCAAAGTTGCTACAAATGCGCCGCTGCTCTCTGAAGGGAGACTGGAACCTGGTCACTAATGCCGAAACACAACTCAAGGTTGTTATGGCGACATGCTTTAGACCAGGGGCGGTAGACATCCAGTCGGGAAAATGCCCTACCACCTGGCTGTGGGTTGTTTAGTCGCCTCTTACGACAGGCCGCCGGGCCGCAGGAAATTGTATTCTTTCTCCGTTCCTGCACGGATAGAATAGATAGAATTGTCGCCGTTTCTTCTCTCTCAGCCATAAAACGTTGCGAAACGGCAGTAAGATAGCGTAAGCCGCTGCGAACCACCGATCCCGGCCCGCCGGGATCCTTCCCCTCGGGCTTTATATTACCCGTCGCCCGTTCTCAATTAGTGCTTTGTGTCGCCCTATGGTGGGCATCATTAAATTCATCCCCCTCTCATGGCAACAGTCCAGCCGAGGTAAAACTCCTTAGGGAGCTCCCTCGAGCAAGTTGCCCCCCCCGGGCTCGAGCGCCTTCGCTTCGCGAAGGCACTCGCCCCAAAAACCCCGGTAAAGTTGTAAGGTCTTTGGACCAACAACATAAAAGCAAGTGCAATAAGAAGAGGGGGTTCTGTAGGACGTTTCTTTTGCGTACCGTGGGGAGTTGGAATGAGCTCCCAGTCGAGGTCTTCCCACACCGCTACGATATGGAGTTTTTCAAAATGGGTGTCTTGAAATGTCTTCGATGCCGGCAGCGCGTTGGTGACACCTCTGGTGTTGCGAACGTCCATAGGCGACGGTAACCGCTTTCCATCAGGTGGGCCGTCAGCCTGTGTGCTGGACTCCAGCCATAAAAAAAATGTTTTTGTTTTACAGGTGATCAATTTAGTTGAAAAATTACGCCTGAGAAGGGACTTAGTGGGTAAAGACGCGAGAGTGCTGCAGAGAGATGTCGAAATGTTTCTAGGTAAGGCACTTTAATTCATTTGGTATTTTACGTGTAATGACGGGTTGTATGATGAAACTACGTTTTAACGGTTTTAAGCGCCGTATTTTGATTTTTTTTATTCCGACGTTTCGGCCGCTTTTCAGTAGCCGTGATCGCGGAAGACGAAAGATGTCAAGTGTCAAATCTAGCCTACCCTTAACTTGTTCAATTTAATTATGTAATTTTAGCTTGTGATTATTACTAGCTGCTGCTCGCTACTACGTCCGCGTGGAATAGTTAAAAAAAAACC
The DNA here is from genome assembly GCA_019925095.2 of Dendrolimus kikuchii. NCBI lineage: Eukaryota > Metazoa > Arthropoda > Insecta > Lepidoptera > Lasiocampidae > Dendrolimus > Dendrolimus kikuchii. The sequence goes on from CM034415.1 coordinate 10,442,469, forward strand.
CGATTTTGAAACATTCTTCGTTTGTGCTCCGCTCCTATTGGTCTTGGCGTGATGATATATAGCCTATAGCCTTCCGCGATAAATGGGCTATCCAACACTAAAAGAATTTTTCAAAACAGACCAGTAGTTCCTGAGATTAGCGCGTTCAAACAAACAAACTCTTCAGCTTTATATATTAGTATAAGATTGCAACGAATTTCTTCAACGTGCCTTACAGTAGAGCGAACTGACAGAAATCGTTACGTAAAGAGAAAGCGTCATGTCCTCTATCAGGAGACCTTTTTTTGAACAATTTCGAGCTTTTAATACAAATAAATACCGATCCAAATTAATATGGTCTAAAGTATGTCGCCATAACAACCTTGAGTTGTGTTCCGGCATTAGTGATCAGGTTCCAGTCTCCCTTAAGAGAGCAGCGGCGCATTTGTAGCAGCTTTGGTGTTGCAAATGTCCATAGGCGATGGTAACCGCTTTCCATCAAGTAGGCCGTCTGCCTGTCTGCTGAACACCTGCAATAAAAAAAAATTAACAAGTGAGTTACGTTACTTGGCCGTCGGAGGATGTTTTAAAAATACATACATACATAACTTCACGCCAGCTCCCTTGCGGGGTAGGCACGAACAACAGAGCGCCATTCAGGCTTGTTCTTATACACTCTTGTCATGCACGCTCGTCTGTTCCTAAGGCTCCTGACATCGCCTTCTGCTAGTACACGATCAATTTGATCATGGAAGGTGTGTGGTGGCCTTCCACGACTTCTGCATCCATCCACTTTTGCATTGTATATCTGTTTAGTCATTCTTTCATCATGCATTCTTTCCACATGAAAATACACTATATTTTAATATGTTTATTAATTAATTAATTACAATGACTTAATTATTATTTAATATCTAATACTTCTGGGCTTCTCCGCGATGGAGCTCCAAGAGACGACGCTGGTACCTCGCGAGGACCTTTGATGGGTTTGCGCGATGTTTCGACATCATGTGATCTTCTTATGTCAGGAGCCTTAAGAACAGACGAGTGTGCATGACAAGAGTTATGAATGTCAAAGAAGCAAGTGAGGTGTGTAAGAATGGGCCTAAATGACGCTCTGTTGTTCGTGCCTACCCCGCAAGGGAACTGGCGTGAAGTTATGTATGTATGTATGTGATCTTCTTGGAAGATCGATAAGTCGTGTCGTGTGAACCAAACGAAGAAAGTTAACGGTTCGTCCACACGAACACGTAACAAGTGTTAGAACTTCTCTAAATATTGACAAGCGTCAATTAAACACTGAGTAATTACGTGATAAAACTACATTTTGACGGTTTTAAGCGCGGTAATTTATTTGATTTTTATCATTCCGACGTTTCGGCCGCTTTTCAGTAGCCGTGACAAGTGTTAGAACTTCTCTAAATATTGACAAGCGTCAATTAAACACTGAGTAATTACATGATAAAACTACATTTTGACGGTTTTAAGCGCGGTAATTTATTTGATTTTTATCATTCCGACGTTTCGGCCGCTTTTCAGTAGCCGTGACAAGTGTTAGAACTTCTCTAAATATTGACAAGCGTCAATTAAACACTGAGTAATTACATGATAAAACTACATTTTGACGGTTTTAAGCGCGGTAATTTATTTGATTTTTATCATTCCGACGTTTCGGCCGCTTTTCAGTAGCCGTGACAAGTGTTAGAACTTCTCTAAATATTGACAAGCGTCAATTAAACACTCAGTAATTACATGATAAAACTACATTTTGACGGTTTTAAGCGCGGTAATTTATTTGATTTTTATCATTCCGACGTTTCGGCCGCTTTTCAGTAGCCGTGACAAGTGTTAGAACTTCTCTAAATATTGACAAGCGTCAATTAAACACTGAGTAATTACATGATAAAACTACATTTTGACGGTTTTAAGCGCGGTAATTTATTTGATTTTTATCATTCCGACGTTTCGGCCGCTTTTCAGTAGCCGTGACAAGTGTTAGAACTTCTCTAAATATTGACAAGCGTCAATTAAACACTGAGTAATTACATGATAAAACTACATTTTGACGGTTTTAAGCGCGGTAATTTATTTGATTTTTATCATTCCGACGTTTCGGCCGCTTTTCAGTAGCCGTGACAAGTGTTAGAACTTCTCTAAATATTGACAAGCTTCAATTAAACACTGAGTAATTACATGATAAAACTACATTTTGACGGTTTTAAGCGCGGTAATTTATTTGATTTTTATCATTCCGACGTTTCGGCCGCTTTTCAGTAGCCGTGACAAGTGTTAGAACTTCTCTAAATATTGACAAGCGTCAATTAAACACTGAGTAATTACATGATAAAACTACATTTTGACGGTTTTAAGCGCGGTAATTTATTTGATTTTTATCATTCCGACGCTTCGGCCGCTTTTCAGTAGCCGTGACAAGTGTTAGAACTTCTCTAAATATTGACAAGCGTCAATTAAACACTGAGTAATTACATGATAAAACTACATTTTGACGGTTTTAAGCGCGGTAATTTATTTGATTTTTATCATTCCGACGCTTCGGCCGCTTTTCAGTAGCCGTGACAAGTGTTAGAACTTCTCTAAATATTGACAAGCGTCAATTAAACACTCAGTAATTACATGATAAAACTACATTTCGACGGTTTTAAGCGCGGTAATTTATTTGATTTTTATCATTCCGACGTTTCGGCCGCTTTTCAGTAGCCGTGATCGCGGAAGACAAAGATGTCAAGTGTCAATGAGTATTGTTAAAAGTTTTTAATTTAATTGTTATTTTATTATGTCGCGAAAACTTAAGAAGACTTTACTAAGTAATTACTTGTGTAATTTACTGTTATTAAAAATGTAATTAATAATAAGCTTTGCGATTTTCGAAGTCGTGGTTTTTTTTTTATTGCAGGAGTTCAGCAGACAGGCAGACGGCCCACTTGATGGAAAGCGGTTACCATCGCCTATGGACATTTGCAACACCAAAGTTGCTACAAATGCGCTGCTGCTCTCTTAAGGGAGACTGGAACCTGGTCACTAATGCCGGAACACAACTCAAGGTTGTTATGGCGACATACTTTAGACCAGGGGTGGTAGCCATCCAGTCGGGCAAATGCCACGGATTCCGTGGCTAGCGTAAGCGTCCTAAACTCAAAGGGCGCGGGTTCGATCCTGGCCAGAACGCATGCACCACTCAGGCAGTTTTCTGACCTAATGTGCATATTGTTACAATACCACGTGCTAACAACGGTGAAGGAAAACATCGTGATGCAACCTGCACATCGCGATAACCGATGTGTCAAACCTGCCAAGCGGCCTTGGACAAGCGTGGCGGGTATACTGTCCGTTCTTCTGTAGTGGGAGGACCGAGCCCAGCAGTGGGACAGTTATGGGCTGTAATTTTTTTTTATTGTGATTTTTACAAATAGGGTAAATGATTTAATTAATGAAATGCTCATGTGTGCGGTACTTCAGGTTAACTACCTCCATTACTTGTTTTTTTTCTCATTTTTAAAGTATAAAACCTGGCGAGAGTGGCGCACCCAAGTCAATGTATTTCTGTGACAGTCAAGTGCATTGATAATACTACTACTACACTATATATAAAGGAGATGAGCCTCTCTGGAATAAAATATCAAAATATCATTTACCCTGTCCGATAGATGGTGCTACAATCGATAATTCTATAAATTCCACTAGATGGTTCTAATAAGTTTATAACTTGTTCTAAATTGGAATAAAGGGAAGGACAGAATAAAATGAGGTTAACAAACTTATAAATAACACTATAATTTATGCCAAAAGTAAAAAAATGGTTGACATAATACTTCATGTTAGAGGTGTGTAACTCCTCAGTGATTAACTCAAAAGATATATATCCGACGCGAAGAGTGATTACATCAGTATATGACTTGCGTTCAAAATGTGTCTTTATATCTTTAGCTCTTTAGTTCATTCCTGTTCCACGCCATGACTATAGATCCGAATGAGAAGAAACTAGACTAGAAAGAGAGAAAGAATGATTAGCCCGCGCACTGCGCATGCGTAGTAAGTGTAGTAAGTAAGTAGTGAACGAGGAAACCGAATATAATAGCAAGCCAAAATAAATCGTAACATCATAGTTTTATGGTGTAATTTTGTTTTAATGTAATTAATTTTATTATATATATATGTTGTATATATTATATATATATATATATGTCTATGGCGACAGGCTGTCGTACGTCCAATCCCCAAAAAGAATAATCCGGTCAGTTACAAGGATCTGCGTCCTGTAAGCATATTACCATGTCTTTCCAAAGTTCTGGAAAAGGTGGTCTACTTACAGGTTGTTGAATACTTAGAAATAAATAATATATTACCTGATCTTCAATCTGGGTTCAGGAAGGGATGTGGCACAGCAACTGCTTTATGTGATGTGGTAGGAAACATTACTGAAGCACGTGATCAAGGGCAGGGTACGGTACTTGTTCTGCTAGACTACTCACGGGCTTTTGATGCAATTAACACAAATTTACTTCTGTCCAAGCTATCATATTATGGTATTAAACCCAAACAAAATCTAAATTTATGATACTAGGTAGTCGCCAAAAAGTTGAAATTACAAAAGCAGATGGAACATTTGCGGCATCAGATCCCTTACATCTAACTAGAGGAGTCCCTCAAGGATCTATTTTAGGTCCACTATTATTTATAATTTACACAGCAGATGTTGTCAACTGTTTTCAGCATTGTAGGTATCATATGTATGCTGATGATATTCAACTTTATAAACATTTTATACCGAGTGAAACATACAAAGCTGTTTGTGAAATTAATAGTGACCTAGAAAGACTTGTACAATGGTCTGAAACTAACTCGCTGGTATTAAACCCAACAAAATCTAAATTTATGATACTAGGTAGTCGCCAACAAGTTAGTACAATAAAAAATGGTAGTCCCATAATCAAAATTCAAAATGAACAAATTGAAATGGTTGATACTGCATGTAGCCTAGGTCTCACTATTGACTCGGAACTGCGTTTTGAAAAGTATATCAATAATATTATGAATAATTGTTTTTATAGGCTAAAAATATTATATACAATTAGGGCTTACATAAATGTAGAAGTAAGAAAAAGATTAATAGAGAGTCAATTATTGTGACACAGTATATGGGCCCTGCCTATTATCACGAACAGAGCGTCTAATACAGCGTATACAAAATGCATGTGCCCATTACTGTTACGATATACCAAAAAGAAACCATGTTACTCCATATTTAAATAAAAATAATGTGTTAAATATGGTAGCTAGGAGGAAGTTACACTTGGCTTGTATGCTGTTTGGTGTAATTTCCTCACAGTACCCTAAATATCTGTACAATAAGATGGACTGGAGATGGGATAGGTCACACCATTGTACTATGCGGTCTGTTATGAAACCTTTAATAACAGCGAAGCACAAGACAGCTGCTTTCAGAGGCTGTTTCAAATATGCTGCCACTCATTGCTGGAACGATATTCCTCCACCAATTAGAGACCTAAAAACAATAAATTCATTCAAATTCCACTATAAAACACATCTTCTCACATTACAAAAAGAAGATCATACATATTCACTGATAAGACTTTAAATAAATAATTACAATGTAATTCAGTTACTATCTCACCTATATGATATGAATCCAAATATAATGACATACACAGACACCGAAATTGAAGTGCAAATGTAGCAAATGTGGATTAGTAGTTCTCACACAAAATCACTCCAATTATCCTTCTGAAAATTGCAATTTATATTTTTACTTTCAATAAACAAGAAACTCATATGCAGTAAACACATATCACTGTCTGACAACTTACTTGTAACGCGAGTCAGTCTTGTGCACAGCCTATATATACAGTGAAAATAATATATATTAAACATTTCATATCTTAACAGTAAAATAACACAATCAGTATTTTATAGGTTATGAAGTAAAATGTCATTTGTTGCCTCATGCCAGTGACGTGGCACACGGAATGTGGTAATTAATACTCGGCAAGCATTAGCGAATTGTATTCGAATAAATGATTCGATACAAGTTGATACACGAGTATTTATTTTAATTTTGTAGCAACGTATTTATTGTTGGTTTTTTATTAAAATTTATTTATTTGTTTTTTTACAATTTAAATATTATATAAGTAGAATTAGTTTTTATTAATTATTATTCTCATTTATTATTTAATTAACAAAACTGGGTCATTTTGGTCTTACACCTAAAGGAAGGTTTGCACTGAAAATCAGCGTTGTGTCGGATATTATTCCGACACAGCAATATATGCTCTTGAGATCTCGTCAGCGCGATGTATTTATTCAACGATATTGCACAGCGCCATCTTAAGTGCAGTTAAGTGGACTAAATGGAAACTAATTATAATTTTTGATGTTCCTGGACCACCTGATGGCGCTAGTTACCGTACATTATTTATTTTATGATTATGTAGGGGATACCCACTGGGATGCTTGTAACCGCCCTTAATCGGCCGCATTCGGGCGCACGTGCACATGCTGAAAATTGTATAGCATAATATATAAAAAATATCCTCCAGGATTGTCAATAAAGGAACATCATTCCTGACAGGGGCTCCCGACCGCAAAATAAGTTTTTTTTTTAAACTTTATTCCAGGAAAACATTCAGTCTATCCAACGCATGATATGAACAACAATGCTCTGGATACTGTTCAAATGACAAAATTAAAGACGCACAAACTTATAATATTGGATATACCAAATACTACTGAAGGTGCTACAGTGTATAAGGTAATTGTTATTTACACGTATTTATTCATATACAAGAATTTTACATATTTTTTAAACGGCATTATGAAAAAGCAAAGATATTATGAGAAAAAGTAATTGTTTTTTTTATTAATTATTTAGTTTTAATAAAATTTGTAATTAAGAACTATAATTGTATTTTTAAATTAAATTTAATTAATTTTAATCTAACGTGGCCAACGTTCTGGGCACCTTACCCATAGAAGAGGGTGACCTAGGCTCGGTAATCTAGTTACTGTCTTGAGGGACTGTAGGTTATAGAATATAATAAAGCCGAGTTAAGTTTTTTGTATTGTATTAATATGTATTGTAATAGATTGTTTCCACTAAATGTATATATATGTTTTGTATATATGTATATACAAAATAAACATTGAATGTCAATTATTTTATAATAATTTAATTTAAATGAAATGAATTACTGCAATTTAATTTAATTAAGAGTAATTTAATTAAATTAAGAGTGATTTAATTAAATTAAGAGTGATTTAATTAAATTAAGAGTGATTTAATTAAATTAAGAGTGATTTAATTAAATTAAGAGTGATTTAATTAAATTAAGAGTGATTTAATTAAATTAAGAGTGATTTAATTAAATTAAGAGTGATTTAATTAAATTAAGAGTGATTTAATTAAATTAAGAGTGATTTAATTAAATTAAGAGTGATTTAATTAAATTAAGAGTAATTTAATTAAATCACACAATTTAATTTAATTAAGTCTTGTTACTAGCAATACCGCATGGTTATTATAGCAATACTGTGATGTAACACTATATTGTTTTAGACTGGCGACAACTTTACGACGATAAAGACTGTATTCTATTAAATTTTCGCGGATTGACACGCGCTTTGCCGTTTTTTTCAGTTAACACTCGAGAGAATATTACAGCAAGCTTTGATAGACGAACACCCAGAAACGTTGCAGTCTATTTTGACAATCATCTGTGTTAATTGTAAGTATATTTCTGCCCCTATAACTGTATCAAGTTAAAAAAAGGTTTTTAAATACAAGCTTTTGGGATCCTGGATATCATGTAGCAGCAGAGTGCTAGCCAAGACAAGTGAAACGAGCCCAAACACGACGGGTCTATCTTGTTTAGTACAGGAGTTCCTATGGCCACCTTCCGACTCCATCATCAGATCAGCTCCACGGTACCATGTTATTGCATCGTCACGCGATATACATATGCGTGCAAAATTTCAGCTCAATCGGAAACCGGGAAGTTGGTCAAATTTAACTTGCAAGATTCCACCCTAACTTACATACATACATAGGTACATCCATTGCAAGTTAAATAAAAGCTTGTAAATTAATTAAATGGACTACTAACAAAAAATTAGAAATTAAATACTACTATAAACATGTTTACAAGTAAAAGATGTAGTCCAGATCGCTGTCGGTGGGGAGCGTTCCCAAAATGCTGGCCGCATTCCCCAGTTGTATGGCAACGCTTATTCGTTGCCCTAAATATAGGTCAGCCCTTTGGTCACGCGAGACTTCTTTCAATCGCTTTGAAAGATCTCGATAGAAAATAGAATGTAGTCCAAAACATAAAAAGCAAAAAATACAAAAATAGTTAGAAAGTAGGAATACATACATACATACATAACTTCACGCCAGCTCCCTCGCGGGGTAGGCACGAACAACAGAGCGCCATCTAGGCCCATTCTTACACACCTCACTTGCCTCTTTGACATTCATAACTCTTGTCATGCAAGCTCGTCTGTTCTTAAGGCTCCTGACATCACCATCAGAAAGTAGGAATATAGTATGTAAAACGAATAATAGAAGGATAAAATTAGAGTTATATAAGTAGTAAGTAGTTTAAAATAGATATAAGGGGCTTGCTGTAGCGAATGTAAAATAGTAGGAATAGTGCCTATAGAAGTGGAAATAGATATAGTACATAAGTAAACTGTAACAAAAAAAAAAAAAAAAGTTTTAAAATAACATGTATAAATTAAGTTTGGAACAAAATATATATAAAATTAGAAGGAACAAGAATGTTTTAGTAATAAGAAATATTGTTAAAATTATTTTTTGCAAAATGAAAAGAAATAAAAAAGATAAACAACAAAAAAGATAAGAAATAAGAAAGGATCAAAAGAAAAGGAAAGTAAAAATCAAGAAATTATAAAAAAAAACCCTTAAAGCAAAAAACCCGAGCAATCTCGTTCGCTTGGAGAGAGCTATCTGTACAGGAACGGAGAAAGGATACAATTTCCTGCGTTGGGGCGGCCTGTCGTAAGAGGCGACTAAACAACCCACAGCCAGGTGGTAGGGCATTTGCTCGACTGGATGGCGACCACCCCTGGTCTAGAGTATGCCGCCATAACAACCTTGTGTTGTGTTCCGGCATTAGTGACCAGGTTCCAGTCCCCTTTAAGAGAGCAGCAGCGCATTTGTAGCACCTTTGGTGTTGCAAATGTCCATAGGCGATGGTAACCGCTTTCCATCAAGTGGGCCGTCTGCCTATGTGCTGAACTACTGCAATAAAAAAAAAAGAATTAAAATAAAAAAAAAAGATCTCGATAAAGTTGATAAGCCTCACGTCCCCATGGCCCCGAAGTCTCAACCCCGAAAGCCACAAATATGTGTCCGTCACCGATGGATGCATATTTGCGGCGTTTCTGGGTTTCTTGAAGTGTGGCAGCTCCTCGGGCAGTGACGGCTGTATTTGGAAGATGGGAAGCTGCCAAAGCTTGTAAAAATCGAAATGTGTGCTGGGACACATAGTAGAAGTGTAACTTGAACGAATAAGTGAAAAATCGCAACGGATAAGTGACACGTGTAACATTACAGCCTCACCATTACGCTAGACTTGAGTGATTCTATTCGATATTTAAAGATTTACTTACAAGAGAAGATTTACTCTAGTCTTTTAATGACTTCTCATAACTGCTGTGAATAAAGTACTATATTCATCATATTGTTACACGTAGACAAAAAGTGAATGCACATCTGCCTCCCATAAACCTAGTTTATTACCATTCCCGAATTTGGAGTTCTTTTGTTTACTTTGTGTTTAAAATTTGTAATTAAGGAAAACATTATTACTACACAATTACTAAGCAAACTAATAACTACACGCTCACTCGGCGATGCTTGTAAAATATATTTTAAACGTGTGTATGTGTGTTAAATAATTTAGTTTTAATTTGGTTATAAGTGTTTATCGATATATATTTAAGATTAACACGTCAGTCAGTCAGTACTTATATCCCTACAGTAGAAACGAATAAGAGCGCCAGTTTTGCATTTTTTTCTGTACTCTAGCAACTCCAATATTAGATCAAGAGTAATTTTGATACTTACTATACTTGTACTACTACTTGTAATATACGACCAGTGAGCAGGCAGAAGGAGATGTGCCTACAGACGGCGCTGTGCCGCGTGTTACACGCCCTCTGCCGCGTGCACTCGCGTGGACTCGGCGTGGACACGCACGCGCTGCTCGCCGCGGCGCATTTGTGCGCGACGCCGCACTGCGCTAACCTATTGGCCACTGTGAGTTGACGTTTTATATAATTTTTAACCCGAGAGGAGGTTCTTAATTCATATTATAACATGCCCACTTCATTATATACACACCTACACTTTTTATATGTTTACTAGTTGACTCGTGCCGACTTCGATGGGCGTCATTAAAAATACACACGCACGCACACAAGCAAATCAAGGGTTAATAAAGCTTTGTAACATTTAATTACAGTGTAAACTCCATGTAACGCCATTCGATTTAACGACATACTCCCTTAAGCGTCGAAATCTCTTGGCTTTAGTTGGTTTAGCTTGTCTTCCATACAATGATATGTAGCATTACACCCACTTTCAATAACGACAACAATAAAGTAATAAAAGTACCTTTTATGTTGTAAAAATTAGTAAAAACTGCACAGCTGTGTACGGTTTTTTGTTGCTTTAGTATCATAGCCCGTAATAAACTCGACTGTATCGACGGCATCATGCATACCGAAATTTCTAAGTGCTTCCTTTATCACCATGATGCCTCAATATCTCAAGATATGAATAAAATAAGTAAAAATATACAACAAAATTACTGGTGCATCAAAAGACGTCAGACAAAAATAACAGACTTCTCTCCATTTAACGACCACTCTCTATAACGCCATAAAATGCACAGTCCCTTTAGTGTCGTTATATAGAGTTTACATTGTAATTCACAAACACGGAAAGAGCTCGCATTGCCTCGTACGAGCGTGTGCGCAATCTTGCGTGTAACGTTATTACTATTACATATTTGACAGGCGTTCCTCGTGTCCAATTCGCTGGGCGTCATTAAATAATTGAAAAAATATATTTTAAAATACATTAATAATCACAATCAATTATTTATAGCCTATGCCACTCAGGAATAGCGTAGCATTCCAGTGGTGAAAGAATTTTCAAAATCCGTTCAATAGTTCCAGCGATTACTTTCTACAAACAAACAAACTCACAAAATTTACCTCTTTATAATATTAATACAGACAATTATAACGCTAGTGGAATGCATTTGCGCACTATATCCGGGTCCGGGCCGACGTTACTGGAGGATGTTTGAGATACGCAATGATCGGTCCTTCACTCTGTCTACATAATTCAGACTAACACTTATTTGCCAGCCTTTACGATGGGATAAAGTGGAGGAGAAGGATCAGACAAGTAGGATAGAAAGGATGGGTTAGGGGGCTAGGGAAGTGGGCCTTCAGCACTCTCGCTCATCGCAAGAAACACGATTATTATATTGTTACAACTCAGATCCCGACAAACACAAAACCCACCTGTATATCTGAAACAAAGCACATTTATTACCCGTCGGCATTTGAACGAATAACATTGAAATTCTTTTATGGTCGTCTTTTTGTTTACTTATTGGCATACGGCCTATTGTTGTATTGCAATCATTAGCCATGTGTTACGGATTATAATCCGATACAAGCTGATTCTAGGAAATTCGGTCCACGCGGACATATTGCATCTGTGCAGTATAAAGCAATGGCCCGATTGAGGGAGGAGTTAGCCAAGCGAGAACCACCAGCGTAGCGAGACGTGTGTACTACAATCGGGAATCTAATAATTCACGGACTTTGCGCGTTTTATTGAATTATGACCTTCTGCATTACGTTTGGACTTGTTGTGTTGGGTTATATTTGTACCTGTGTTATACGTGTTTGTATAGTTCTAATAAACTCTATAGTAATTCTAACGGCATTTTAATTCGAGTCTCGCTAGTCGTAACAATATTTTTCAGTATATAAGCAAAGAAAAATCGCCTGGCGTTCGTCGCATGCTCTCCGATGCATTGGAGAGCTTGTTACTAGAGGACCCGAGTTCCGACAACACCGTCTCCCTGGTCAATACTGTGGCGAAACAGGCGTTCGAGCTGATGGAAAGTGACGATTGTGAGTAGATTTATAAATCCATATTTAGGGTTCTGTTGTAATTGTTAACCCACTTTAAAAAGGAGGTTTTCAATGCGACTTTATTTTTTTGTAGGTCTGTTATGCAATTTCTCCATCCATTGGGAACCGATTATCAAATACAGTACAAACTCCATGTAACGTCACTCGATTTAATGACAAAATCCCTTAAGCGTCGAAATCGCTTGGCTTTGGTTGGTTTAGCTTGTCTTCCTTGCGGGGGGCCTTTAGCTTGCTAGGAAGAGCAAAGGACCTTCTACCCCCGCACAACGAAGTGGGGTGTGCTCTCCCAGGGCACACTCCTGGCACTTTATTGCGCTGGATCGGTTGGGCGTAACTATGTTCTAAATCTCAGCCTTTCCAACACATTCAAAGCGCAGGGTCGTCAGGGAGGAGGGGGTTTTTAGTGGGTATTGGGGTTGCTCGCCCGTGCAGCAACGCTCGGAGTCTTCCACGCTATTCTGTGACGTCGATCGCGGACGGAGCGCTGCCAAGAGCATACTATTGCTGCAGTGTTATCGCCCCCGACCGACGCGTGTCGTTCCCCTAGCAACGACCCAGTTTGTGCGTAAATCGGTCAAGCATTTTCCCTCGCCTCAAAACAAAAAAAAAAAAATAGCTTGTCTTCCATACAATGATACACTCTATATAGCATTAAACCCGCTCTCGATAACGACAACAATTAGGTAATTAAAAGTACCTTTTAAGTTGCCAAAATTGGTAAAAGCTGCGCCGCTGTGTACGTTATTTTATCGCTTTATTATCCTAGCCCGTAATAAATTCGACTGTCGGTATCATGCATACCGAAATTTCTAAGTACTCCTTTATCACCGAGATGTCTCAGTATCGCAAGATATGAATATTAGTAGAAAAATACAACAAAATGACTGCTGCAGCAAACGACGTCAGACAAAAATAACACACTTCTCTCCATTTAACGACACCTCTCTATAACGCCATAAAATGCACAGTCTTATCAGTGTCGTTTATAGAGTTTACGCTGTATTTTTTTTTATTCGAAAGAGCATACTCCTGAGGTCGTCCCATTGTCACCAAGTCAGGATCGGATGAGTAGATTCCAGGGAAAAAGAGAGAAGTCCTTGTTGAAGAGCGCCTACATTCACCAAAAGGCAAACATGTATACGCGAATGCGCGTGGCAGTAGTACAGTTTCTAACAGGCGCTTAATATATTGTTTCCAAAGCTATTCAAGTATTTCTGCAACTAAGAAATAGTTTTTTTTAAAGATAATGTTACAACTTAGGCCCCAACAGACATAAATTCGACGTACAGATCTATGAAAGTACATTTTATTACCTGTCGGCATTTGAACTAATTCTAATCCTTTTGTGAAAATCTTCTTTTGTTCACTTATTTATTGGCATACGTTTCTCGTTATTGTGGAGAACAGCCTATTGTTCTATTGTACTCGTTTACGGCCGCTTGCAGGCTGCATCATTAGCCAGGTGTTGCGGATTATAAGTGTAAGCTAATTCTAGGAAATTGTGTCGACGTTGCTGGGCGGGCACATTTGCATTTGTGAAGTATAAAACGACGGCCTAATGGAGTGAGAGGTCAGTTGAGCTACAACTACGGTACGGGCGTGACGTGTGTACATTCGGGAATGTAATAGTGAAGGACTTTGCCCGTTTTATTGAATACGACGAATTTTACGACCTTGTGCATTACGTTTGGATTTGCTGTGTTCGAATATATTTGTACCTGTGTTATACGTGTTTATATAGTTCTAATAAACTCCATAATAATTTTAACGGGATTTTAATTCGAGTCCCTCTAACTCGTAACAATACTTAAAAAAAAATATTTTCTTCAACATCTTAAAGTCGGTGCCAAATAAAACATAAGGAACAACAACAAAATTTCAAAATGTACTGACTTCAAGATGTTGTAGAAAATGTTAATTTTTGCTTTTTAATTTAAAATCGGTTTTGTCTATCAAACAAAACATTATTGCATGAGTTCAGCAGAAAGGCAGACGGCCCACCTGGTGGAAAGCGGTTACCATCGCCGCATTTCACTTCTGACGTGCAGTTCTATTACTGACAGTTTTATTATTTTTCAGCTACGAAACGACGAGCAGGTTTGGACATAACTCAATCTTTAATAGTGGCATTGAAAGATAGCCATTCTTGCATAGAAAAGCTATTACCAAAGATTCTCATTCTGATATCGAAAACAGCAGAACTCGATTCGAAAACGACTTTTGAAATCGCATCGAAACTGTTCATAGAACACATTTATATATTCGAAGAAGACGTCCTTAATAATATTATTAAGGAGTTGATAGAAATATTGTTTATTTATTTTACAACATTAGAGAGCGATTTGGAATTAACTATTTATAAGAATACAGTAAAAATGTGTGCGGTGCTTATAAAAAATATTTTTGATACTAAAACAGATGGTAAAATTTTTGATTATTTGAAAAATATGTCTCTGAACAAAGATGGTAGAACTTTTACAGTCTTTGAAGTAGCAAGATCTGATGAGAAGATTTTCCAAAAGCTTATATATGTTGTCGCGATTTTAAAAACTGAATTTGTTAATGATGACCTCGAAAGCGATGTTAACAATAGTGAAATACTAAATCAATTTCTCGATTTGAAATTCGATTCGTTCGAGAATAATTTTGATTTCGAATCGACTTTGTATTTTGTGATGGAATACAATAGTATACTTTTGGATAATAAATATCAGGTATGTTGATGTTTGTTTAGTTTATACGTATATATTCATATCTTCGTGGTTTCAGAAATGGAAGGGGATGTATGGATCAAGTTTTCTCTCTCCGCAATATCGTAGAGAAGCAGCTGGCTATGGGCCGGAAGGTTTTCTGCGGTTTTGTGGATCTAGAGAAAGCATTTGACAGGGTTGTGCGGAAGGACCTCTGGGACATATTGCCCGGATATGGGATTAATGGCCAATTGATGCGTGCTGTGCAGTCCACTTACGAGGGCTGTATGGCATGCGTGCGGGTGGAAGGCAGCCTGTCGCCCTGGTTTGACGTCAATATTGGCGTCCGCCAGGGCTGCGTGCTGTCGGCTTTGCTGTTCATCCTATATCTGGACGATTGTCTCCAGAGAATAAGATTGATGGATGTTGGGGTGCGGATGAGTGATCTAGTTGTAAGCACCTTGCTTTATGCGGATGATGCCGTGCTTTTAGCCGAATCGCCATCAGAACTGCAAACACTAGTCACAATGATGAAAGATGACTGTCAGGCGAGAGGCTTACATTTGAATGCGAAGAAAACAAAGGTTATGGTGTTTGAAAGAGAAGAAACCAGAACGAATGCAAGGATAATGGTCGATGATGTTATGCTAGAGCAAGTGAATGAGTTTGTATATCTTGGATGTGCTTTTAGCAGGGATGGAAGGTACACCGCTGATATAGAAAGAAGAGTGAATTTGGGGAATAGTGTGAATGGAGCGTTAGGTAAACTTCTAGGTGCTAAGAACCTCAGCCAGAAGGCCCAGCTCGCCGTACACAACGCGGTGCTAGTACCTACGCTCACGTATGGATGCGAGAGTTGGGTATGGAAGAGAGAGCATGAAAGTAGAGTAAACGCGGTCGAGATGCGAGCACTGCGCAAAATCTGCGGAGTGACGCTCGCGGACCGCGTTCGTAATACCGAAGTAAGAAAGAGAGTTGGTCTGAAAGAGAGTGTCGGGGTGAAGGTAAGGAAAGGAATGCTCCGGTGGTTCGGGCATGTGGAAAGAATGCATGATGAAAGAATGACTAAACAGATATACAATGCAAAAGTGGATGGATGCAGAAGTCGTGGAAGGCCACGACACACCTTCCATGATCAAATTGATCGTGTACTAGCGGAGGGTGATGTCAGGAGCCTTAAGAACAGACGAGCGTGCATGACAAGAGTTATGAATGTCAAAGAAGCAAGTGAGGTGTGTAAGAATAAGCCTAAATGGCGCTCTGTTGTTCGTGCCTACCCCGCAAGGGAACTGGCGTGAAGTTATGTATGTATGTATGTATGTATTCATATCTTAAAAGTTGGTTTGTTGCGTCTTCATAGTTTTCAATGTGATTCGCTTTTTATGAATTTGGTATATTTACGAAATTGAAAATTCAACTCACGAACTTTATGAAATTTTTAATGAAATATAAACAAAATTTGCACGAGAAAAGTCACACGGAACTTTAGTTTCAATATTGGATTCTTAAAGGTGACTGTTTGACGGCCTCAGTAAACTTGAATTTCTGATATTTGCTTTGGTGTGAGCGTTACTCGGTTATCATTTCCTAATTTTGTTTACTGTAAACTATTATTTGGTTGCTTTAACTTTTCCAGACTTCCCGATCATTAAATAAATCGTATTTTAATTACAGGAAATACACAAATGTATTGCCAGCATAATAAAAAAGTTAAACCCATCTAATATTATATATCTACACAAATTACTACCGAACGCTTTGCTAGCATTTAAAACGAATGACTGGCCCAAAATATTAACTGACAGTTATCAAAATTGGTTCGACAGTTTACCCATAGAAGGCATAACAGAAAACTTGAACAACATGGCCGTTGACAACGAAAATGTACCAATTTTGAAATCTATAAGAATTATGTCGGAAATATTCAAAATCAAAATGACAGCGATCGGAGATTGGCCATTGATAATATACAACGGGTCGCAAGACGAGCAAGTCCACGTCAGCGAGCTGTCAAATCTGACTGACGCGTTGACAGCTGTCAGGATGACAGCGACAGATGTCAAGCGGCTGATGACAGATGGTGCGAGCGATGACGTTCGTGAATTTTTCAAGACCTTTATGGAAGTGTTCTTCGAAATTTTGGTTTCGAAACCATTTTTGTTAATCGATCAAGATTTAAAAGATTATTGTTCGTTAATAAAAGATGTTGTCAAATGGTGTATAAAGAAAAAAATGGGTGAAAAGTTTGGTGCTGATGTCTTGGAACTAATAAATGAGGTAAGTTTTTTTTATTGCAGGAGTTCAGCAGACAGGCAGACGGCCCACTTGATGGAAAGCGGTTACCATCGCCTATGGACATTTGCAACACCAAAGGTGCTACAAATGCGCTGCTGCTCTCTCTTAAGGGACACTGGAACCTGCTCACTAATGCCGGAATACAAGTCAAGGTTGTTTTGGCGACATACTATAGACCAGGGGTGGTAGCCATCCAGTCGGGCAAATGCCCTATCACAAACAGACAATTAGTCGCCTATTGACGTTTGCAACACCAGAGGAGAAGTTAGTTCGTTGCTAGCGTTTATTTATTTATTGTAATATAGACTCGTGTTTGACCACAATCTTGCCCTATGTGGAGCGAAGATATAGTCTAGGATGCAGCACGGTTACTTAGAAGGTACCTTCACATTCACACGGGACTTGAAGACACCCAGATTATAAGTTTTATAGCGGGATAGAGTGATCCAGTACGAGGTATAGGATAAAGGTGATGGGATAGAGGTATCAGATGAGAAGAATGGGATAAGACAGAGGAGATGAATGAGAGGGATCAGACAAAGGGGATGGTATAGAAGGATCAGACAGGAGGATTGAGGTAAAGGTATCAGATAGGAGGAGTGGGATAAGACAGGAAATCAATGAGAGAGATCAGATAAAGCTGATGGGATAGAAGGATCAGACAAGAGGAATGGGATGAAAGTATCACATGGAGGAGTGGGATAAAGTTAATGGGATAGAGGTATCAGGTAGGAGGAATGCGATAAGACAGAGGAGATGAATGAGAGGGATCAGAACAAGAGGAATGGGACGGAGGTATCAGATGGCGGAATGACATAAAGACAATGGGATAGAGGTATCAGATAGGAGGAATGCGATAATACAGAGGAGATGAATGAGAGGGATCAGAACAAGAGGAATGGGATGGAGGTATCAGATGGCGGAGTGGGATAAAGACAATGGGATAGAGGTATCAGATAGGAGGAATGCGATAAGACAGAGGAGATGAATGAGAGGGATCATACAAGAGGAATGGGATGGAGGTATCAGATGGCGGAGTGGGATAAAGACAATGGGATAGAGGTATCAGATAGGAGGAATGCGATAAGACAGAGAAGATGAATGAAAGGGATCAGAACAAGAGGAATGGGATGGAGGTATCAGATGGCGGAGTGGGATAAAGACAATGGGATAGAGGTATCAGATAGGAGGAATGCGATAAGATAGAGGAGATGAATGAGAGGGATCAGACAAGAGGAATGGGATGGAGGTATCAGATGGCGGAGTGGGATAAAGACAATGGGATAGAGGTATCAGATAGGAGGAATGCGATAAGATAGAGGAGATGAATGAGAGGGATCATACAAGAGGAATGGGATGGAGGTATCAGATGGCGGAGTAGGATAAAGACAATGGGATAGAGGTATCAGATAGGAGGAATGCGATAATACAGAGGAGATGAATGAGAGGGATCAGACAAGAGGAATGGGATGGAGGTAACAGAAGGCGGAGTGGGATAAAGATAATGGGATATAGGTATCAGATAGGAGGAATGCGATAATACAGATGAGATGAATGAGAGGAATCAGACAAGAGGAATGGGATGGAGGTATCAGATGGCGGAGTGGGATAAAGACAATGGGATAGAGGTATCAGATAGGAGGAATGCGATAAGACAGAGGAGATGAATGAGAAGGATCAGGCAAGAGGAATGGGATGGAGGTATCAGATGGCGGAGTGGGATAAAGACAATGGGATAGAGGTATCGGATAGGAGGAATGCGATAATACAGAGGAGATGAATGAGAGGGATCAGACAAGAGGAATGGGATGGAGGTAACAGAAGGCGGAGTGGGATAAAGATAATGGGATATAGGTATCAGATAGGAGGAATGCGATAATACAGAGGAGATGAATGAGAGGAATCAGACAAGAGGAATGGGATGGAGGTATCAGATGGCGGAGTGGGATAAAGACAATGGGATAGAGGTATCAGATAGGAGGAAAGCGATAAGACAGGAGATGAATGAGAGGGATCAGACGAGAAATGAGATAGAAGGATCAGACAAGAGGAATGGGATGGAGGTATCAGATGGCGGATTGGAATAAAGGCAATGGGATAGAGGTATCAGATAGGAGGAATGCAATAAAACAGAGGAGATAAATGAGAGGGATCAGACAAGAGGAATGGGATGGAGGTATCAGATGGCGGAGTGGGATAAAGACAATGGGATAGAGGTATCAGATAGGAGGAAAGTGATAAGACAGGAGATGAATGAGAGGGATCAGACGAGAAATGAGATAGAAGGATCAGACAAGAGGAATGGGATGGAGGTATCAGATGGCGGATTGGAATAAAGGCAATGGGATAGAGATATCAGATAGGAGGAATGCAATAAAACAGAGGAGATAAATGAGAGGGATCAGACAAGAGGAATGGGATGGAGGTAACAGAAGGCGGAGTGGGATAAAGACAATGGGATAGAGGTATCAGATAGGAGGAATACGATAATAGAGAGGAGATGAATGAGAGGGATCAGACAAGAGAAATGGGATGGAGGTAACAGATGGCGGAGTGGGATAAAGACAATGGGATAGAGGTATCAGATAGGAGGAATGCGATAAGACAGAGGAGATGAATGAGAGAGATGCGATATAAGGATCAGACAGGAGGAGGGAGAGGGAAGTGGGCCACCGGAACTCCCACTTGTCATTAGAAACGCGATTAGCTCAAGGCTAACAGTTTCACATGGATATCCTGTGTTGGTGTGGTATCACACCATTCGAAGCAGCCCTAACAGCTGTAATCAAGGTTATGATTCCAGCATTGCTCTACCACCTCCAAAAAAAGTACGTAAGTGAGTAGATTTTTATTGTACTTTCAGGTATGGCCCATATATGAGACTAAAACAGATTTCCATCAGATACGTGAGCTTCTCCACGATTTGTTATCGTTTCCCATGAAGTTGAGTAGTGACTCGCGTCCCATAAAATGGGCGACGCGAGTACTTTGGTCTAATGCAACCGGTCCAGTAGAAAAATCGCTGCTGGTGGGAATTCTACCAGGAGGTCCAGATTTTAGGTAAGAATAATCACAGGTCACCAAATTTGAAATAATCCCATCTTTAAATGTTGTAAAGCACAGTTTCAGATAACAAGCTGTTGAAATTTTCAACAAACTACCTACTTACCTAAAGCTAAGCTTTTATCCGTGCAGGAACGGAGAAAGAACACAATTTCCTGCGTTGGGGCGGCCTGTCGTAAGAGGCGACTTAACAACCCACAGCCAGGTGGTAGGGCATTTGCCCGACTGAATGTCTACCGCCCCTGGTCTAAAGCATGTCGCATATTGTATTGTATGTTTATGTTGGTGCTATTTGCCCTCGGAAGATTTACTTCATTTTATATCGCAAACTATCCCATCTACCGGGATGAATCTATGTCCATTTTCGGTATTCAGACAAACAGATCGAGTGAAAGTCGCAATTTTTTAAAGATTATGAGTTTTTATATCTATAAACTTGATAAATGATTGGTCCCGCACACAAATTTTAATACCCTATTTCAACCGGTTCTAGTTTTATTTATACAACTAAATATTGTGTAAACTACACAAATGACCAAAACTACCAAAAGTACTAAAACTGCCGAAACTACCAACTCTACCAACCAAAACTACCAAATCCACCAACCAAAACTACCACAACTACCTAAACTACCACAATTACCAAATCTACCAATCAAAACTACCACAACTACCAAAACCACCACAACTAACAAAACTAACACAACTACCACAACTACCAAAACTACAACAACTACCAGTACTACCACAACTACCAAAACTACGACAATTACCAAAACTACCACAACTATCAAAACTACCGCAACTACCAAAACACCTGAATATACCAAATCGACCAACCAAAACTACCAAATCTACAAACCAAAACTACCACAAGTATCAAAACTACCACAACTACCAAATTACCAAATCTACCAACCAAAACCTCCATAACTACCAAATCTACAAACCAAAACTACCACAACTACCATTACTACCACTACTACCACATTTACCGAAACTACCAAATCTAGCAACCAAAACTACCAAATTTACAAACCAAAACTACCACAACTATCAAAATAACCGAATCTACCAACCAAAACTACCGTAACTACCAAATCTACAAACAAAACTACCACAACTACCAAAACAACCGAAACTAACAAAACTGCCAGCATAAACTACCGAAAATAGCAAAACTACCACAACTAACAAAAACTGCCAGCATAAACTACCGAAAATAGCAAAACTACCACAACTACCAAAACTGCCAAACAAAACTACCTAAACGACCAAAATAAACAAAATGGCAAACCACAAATAAGAAAACCTATCCTAGTTTCCGGGATAAACTTTACATAAATCTATCCCAAAATCTATCCCAGTATCCGGGATGAAAAGTATCCCTTGGCCACCCTCGGTATTCGAATTACATATGTACCGAGTATCAGCCAAATCGGTCCAATAGCCTTTTCATAAAAGGATAACAAACAGAGAGACAAATATACTTTTATCCCGGAAACTATCCCATTTTCCGGGAAGAAAACTATCCTATGTCCATTCTCGGCATCGAAAATATATATATACTGAGTTTCAACCAAATCGGTCTAGTCGTTTTTACGTGAAAACGGAACAGACAGACAGAGTTACTTTCGCATTTATAATATTAATAGGGATTAACCTAACTAGTGCCGTGTGTGTTGTTTTTCCTTTCTGTGCCTAGGTTATTAATTTTTAGGCTCTTTGTATGTCTTGGTTTGTTTGTGAAGTGTGCGTGTAATGCTAGAATGCTAAAAGAGCTAGGAAACTGATAGGCAATAACCAACTATTCGACGAGAGGCTTCAGAGCCTAAGTCATCGACGTAAGGTCGCCAGTTTGTCGGTATTCTATAGGATACACTTCGGGGAGTGTGCCACGGGATTACATGAATTGGTTCCTCCCTCACCATTCTACCACCGGACAAGCAGACGTACGCACTCACGCCACCGATATATGGTGGAAATACCAACGAAGCGGACGAAACGCTATGCTTCCTCTTTCATCATACGCACCGCTCAAGAGTGGAACTCTTTACCGTCGTCTGTTTTTAAGTCTCGCGTGAACAGGTATCTTCTAGGTAAGCGTGCTCCACCTTAGACTGCATTTCCGCCTGACGTCAGGTGCAATGTCAGTCAAACGCGAACCTATTCAATATTAAAAAAAAAAAATGCAATGCGGTGGTAGTGCGCGTTGGTATGTATGTATGTATGTATGATTTTAGAGTGTTAATATGAAAAATGCTCTTGTTTCAAGAACATCGTACAGACTCTACGTGTCCAAGTTACCTGTACGTCTCTCTGAGATGTGTCCGCCGTTCGATTCCATGTTCCGAGCGTTGTTGGACGCTTTGGCAGCCAATGGAGATCTAACTATACTGGACATTGTGCTATCTCTCGCTAAAGGTAAGAAGTTCCGCTTATCTAATTAATAATTATAGTACAAAAAAAACGGTTTAAAAAAATAAAAAATAATTTCCTTGACAAATGTTATTGGGTGCGTTCCACTTGGTGCTTACGACACCCTGTGGTTAAGCGCCTTATATTACCTACCTTTCCTCTCCTTTCCGCAAATCCGCACGCTGGATAGAGACAGGCGGTGCCTCCTGTCGGCTGACCATGATCCGTGCCGGCGGGCGACCCCAGATCGAGATTGGCCTCGCGAGCATTGCACGCGCATAAGTGCAAATATAGAACGCTTTTACCTATAAATCCGCTCCTGTTGGTGAACATACGCAATTTCTGAAGACGTGCTTTTACGATGAGGATCGAGAATCCTCAGGTGGATGCCGCTTACATTCTACCCGGCTGTGGATTTGGCCCCTCCTTCCATAACCAACATTTTTACCAGGTGGTAGGGCATTTGCACGACTGGATGGCTACCGCATCGTCCGCGCACCGCAGTTATTGCATTTTCAATTCGAGTACCGCAAACTCGTAACAATATAAATCAAGTTTCCAATAATTGTTAGACTTATTAAGGCTTACTACAATGTATAATGTAATGTGTACATTTTTTATTTACTTATTTATTGACATGCGTTTACTAATTATTCTAGAGAACAGTCCATTGTTTTATTGTACTCGTTTAAGGCCGTTGCGGTCGACTCATTAGCCAGGTGTGTCGGATTTAAAGTACAAATTGATTCTAGGAAATTTGGTCCACGCGGCCGGACGGACATATTGCATTTGTGCAGTATAAGGCCCAGTATAATGGCCCGATTGAGGGAAGAGTCAGTCGAGCGAAAACCACCAGCGAAGCGAGACGTGTGTACTACAATCGGGAATCTAATAAGTGACGGACTTTGCGCGTTTTATTGAATTACGACCGTCTGGATTACGTTTGAACTTATTGTGTTCGGTTATATTTGTACCTGTGTTATACGTGTTTATATAGTTCTAATAAACTCGATAGTAATTCTAACGGCATTTTAATTCGAGTCTCGCGACTCGTAACAATGTAAATGCACAAGTAGCTCTGTGTGTTTGGTTCCTGTTCACAGTCAAGAGCCACATTCGGAGATACGCATGCAAGCGAACTCGCATATACAGACAGTCACTCACTCTCGTTTAGTTCCTCTCTCTCATACGTATACTTACTAATTCACTCTTACACTGATTTACTCACTCACTCACTCATTTACTAATAAACTCATTTACGTACACACTTGCTTACACAAATTCATTTACTTAATAAAATGTTTTGTTTCGTACTTGATTAAAATTAAGTACATTAACTATTTTTAATTAAAATACATAATATGTAATATATAATGCAATATTTTAATATTATTGTTATGCCAATTCCAGGTGGTAGGGCATTTGCCCGACTGGATGGCTACCACCCCTGATCTAGAGTATGTCGCCATAACAACCTTGAGTTGTATTCCGGCATTAGTGACCAGATTCCAGTCTCCCTTAAGAGAGCAGCAGCGCATTTGTAGCACCTTTGGTGTTGCAAATGTCCATAGGCGATGGTAACCGCTCTCCATCAAGTGGGCCGTCTGCCTGTCTGCTGAACTTCTGCAATAAAAAATAAAAAAAAATGCCTGAAAAATATTTATAAAATAAGTGCTTTTAAATACAATACAAAGTAATATTTAGGTCATGGATGAGCGGGATTTTCTGATACAAGTTTGCTTAATAGAAGATCCCAAAAACAGACTACAAATTGTCCATGTGTATCTTAAAAATAAATATTTTCATTTTCATTTACACACTCACTCATTTGAGCACTCACTCGTTTACACACTCACTCATTTGAGCACTCACTCGTTTACACACCCACTCGTTTGCACATTCACTCGTTTACACACTCACTCGTTTACACACTCACTCGTTCACACACTCACTCGTTTGCACACTCACTCGTTTGCACACTCACTCGTTTACACACTCACTCGTTCATACATATTCGCACACATGTACACAGGTTTTTATGTCACTTACTAGCTTCTGCCCGCGACTTCGTCCGCGTGGAATAACAATAAAAAAGTTTTGGTCTTAGCGTAATGATATTATATATAGCCTTCCTCGATAAATGGGTTATCTAACACTGAAAGAATTTTTCAAATCGGACAAGCAGTTCCTGACATTAGCGCGTTCAAGCAAACAAACAAACAAACTCTTTATATATTAGTATAAGATAAGATTCGTTGCTTTTGCAGGTGTTCAACACCTGCACTCTGTGAGAAGTTCTTCTCGAAGATAATAAAAGATCTTTTGGATTTAAGTAAGAGGAGACAGATGGCACCAACTAATACTGACGCCTATCACCATTACGTCATGACAGGCGTAAAGGAGTTTACTGTTTTGCAGGTCGCATTTGAAATGGTAAGTCTTTATGTATATATAAAAATTCAGCTTCCGTATGTTTGTGTCCGGAAAACTCGAAAAGCAGATTTATACGAAACTAGCTGTGCCCGCGACTTTGTTCGCGTTGATTTTTTTTTCGCGGAACCCTTATTTTAAAAATAGTCTAAAGTTGCTCCAGCCATTTTAGAGATTAGCTGGAACAAATGGTTTTGATTGTTTTCGCGGAACCCTAAAAACATTAGCCTATGTTACTCCTTATAACACGAGCTATATATTTTTTTTTTGTTTTTGTTTTGTGTTGTATTGTATTATTTAATTCCTTTTTTATTTTATATCTAATTTTCCAATAATGCATCAAATTTATTATAATTTTCTTATAGTTGTATGAGCCAAATGCGTAACAAGAATTATTTTTTTAGTGGAAACTTAGTTGATATGTGTATTAAGTTATGTGTTTTATATTGTAAGAATTATAATTATTGTATGTTTCCCAAATAAATTAAATAAATAAATATGTCAGTGAAAGTCCCGTCAAAATCGGTCAAGCCGTTTCAGAGTAGCCGGAACATCGAGACAGGCAGACAGACAAAAATTGCATCATTCAAATTAGGAATGATCGGTTCCGAATTATCCCCCCTGATATTTTTGACATTTTTATTTTGACATTACAAACAGACAGTTCAATATATTCCACTGTGTTAATCATTATTTTGTCATCATTATCTGTGTATACATGTAAACACATAACTTTAATTAATTAATTAATTAATTACATACACAATTATAGATATATCTAATATATAAAATTCCCGTGTCACAGTGTTAGTTACCATACTTCTCCGAAACGGCTTGACCGATTCTCATGAAATTTTGTGTGCATATTGGGTAGGTCTGAGAATCGGACAACATCTATTTTTCATCCCCCTAAATGTTAAGGGTAGACCAAGGGATGAGTGGGTTCCCGGATGGTTTAGATTCACAATTAGAACCGGTAGTTGGCTCTGGGATCGGGTTCTAGAATTTTATTTTTTAAAGGCAGGACAACGTCTGCCGGGGCCGCTGGTCACTGTATATAAAAACACTGTGCGTACAATACTATCACTATCTATTATTCATTCTCATTAATAATATGAATATTTTTATTTATTTATTTATTACTAGAGTTTACCCCGCGGCTGCGCCGCGGGTCAACCTCTAGTGCGTGTCTCTTGTTTAAAAAGCAAGTGGTACAGGTTACATTGTATTAAATTTGTATGTATTTGCCCCCGAAAGATTCACTTCATTTTATATCGCAAACTATATCACCCCCGTCTATATGTAAACTACATAAATGATAAAACTTGACAAAAATGACAAAATAGATAACATGGTCTAAGTGGACCAAGTGGACCCAGTGGACAAACTGGACCCAGTGGATAAAGTGGACCCAACTGGCCTAGTGGACCCAGTTGACCAAGTAGACCCAGTGGTCAAAGTGGACCCAGTAGTCTAAGTGGACCCAGTGGGCCCAGTGGATCCAGTTGATCCAGTAGGCTAAGTGTTCCAAATGGACCCAGTAGACCCAGTGGACCAAGTGGACCCAGTTGACAAAGGGGACCAAGTGGACAGTGGTCCAAGTGGACCCAATGGACCAAGTGGACCCAGTGGACCCAGTAGACCCAGTGGACGAAATGGACAAAATCACAAAACCTGTCCTAGTTTCCGGGATAAACTACATAAATCTATCCCAAAATGTATCCCATTATCCGGGATAAAAAGTATCCCGTGGGCACTCTCGGTATTCAAATTATATATGTACCGAGTTTCAGCCAAATCGGTCCAATAGTCTTTCCATAAAAGGATAACAAACAAAAAGACAAATATATTTTTAACCCGGAAACTATCCCATTCTTCGGTATAAAAAATATCCTATGTTCATTCTCGGCATCGAAAAAATATATATATACTGAATTTCAGCCAAATCGGTCCAGTAGTTTTTCCGTGAAAACGGAACAGACAGACAGACAGACAGTTACTTTCGCATTTATAATATTAATAGGGATTATGTTGAAATTTCTTCCAGTACATACGGCTGTGACTAAATATTAAATATTTATTTTTATACGGGGCTTTAGATATAATATGTGTAGACTCCGGGGTGGGCAATGAAAATCAGTGCTGTGGCGAAATATCTTCCGACGCAGCAATATACTGATTGCCAAACACATTCGCCGAATTGCGGCATGCTTATATACCTGTAAAAGTATATTGTTCCATTTATTTTCTATTTTGTCTGTGTCGCATTTGGCAAATGAACGTTTTCTTTCTTTCTTTCAATTCTATTTTTTTATTTTTTTTTATTGCAGGAGTTCAGCAGACAGTCAGACGGCCCACTTGGTGGAAAGCGGTTACCATCGCCTATGGACATTTGCAACACCAAAGGTGCTACAAATGCGCTGCTGCTCTCTTAAAGGAGACTGGAACCTGGTCATTAATGCCGGAACACAACACAAGGTTGTTATGGCGACATACTCTAGACCAGGGGTGGTCGCCATCCAGTCGAGCAAATACTCTACCACCTGGCTGTGGGTTGTTTAGTCGCCTCTTATGACAGGCCGCCCCAACGCAGGAAATTGTATTCTTTCTCCGTTCCTTCACGGATTTATCTCTATAGATGTATAGATTCATACTTTATATCATAATTGCGGAGTAAACTGTATATCCGTCCGTTACGCTTTCACGGAATAAATACGTGACTGTTTGGCTGTTTAACTGTTATCTCTCTCGTCGAAACGTCATTTGTATGTTCATTCGCTCTTGACACGTACAGCCTTCAGATGCCACTCGTTTTTTGTTAGAACACTCAATGAATTCAACAGACTTAGCAAGTCGTATTATGTGAACATTGACTTTGTTGTGAAAGTCTACTTTAATAATAATTAGTTTCCTGGTCACAATTTTTTTATCTTGTCACGACCTAGATGCCGACAAAGACAAATTCACACCTGCATACCTGTAGAAGAAACATATTTTATTAGCTCTCGGCATTTGGATTTCTTTTGTTGACTTTGTGTTTAAAATGTATTATTTTATGGCTGTCATTAGCCAGGTGTGTCGGATTTGAAGTGCAAACTGATTCTGGGAAATTCGGTCCACGCGGCCGGCCAGACATATTGCATCTGTGCCGTATGAAGCAGGTGTTGCGGATTACGTCGACTACAATCCGGGCACATTTGTATTTGTGAGGTGTAAAACGACGACCTGATGGACAGAGGGGACAGTTGAGTGACCACGACGATCAAGGCGTGTGTGTACAATCGGGAATCTAATAGTGACGGACTTTGCGCGTTTTATTGAATTACGACCTTGTGCATTGCGTTTGGATTTGTTGTGTTCGGTTATATTTGTATAGTTCCAATAAACTCTACAATAATTTCAACGGCATTTTAATTCGAGTCTTGCAACTCGTAACAATATAAAAGCTTTTCTCATTTTTTTTTTTACTGGAAGCTGTTATTCTTTAGCATTCGCTTTGCTTTTATAGATTCCGAGCATATCGCTGGAGTCCCCGTCGTCTGTTCTCTACGAGGAAATAGTGAACGATGAAAGTTGGTACATTGTCCGATCTGTGTGCAAGTTGTGCGTCACGCTGAGAGGTAAAGTCACGTGCCCTAATGAGGCTTCGGAGGAGATCGTTGAGGCTTGCAGGTGGGTTCTTAGTTTCTTTGGATTAGAATAGAATAGAATCAATTCTTGCCAAAAATGTATGTAAAGTGTAAGGTTTTAGGTTACTATGGTATGGCATAAAATATACCCGTAGGGAGGCTTTCTGACGAAGCCTTAGGTGAGTAGCGACACCTCGGACCTGACTCCGGGGGCCAAGGCAGGGTCCCCGTGCTGTGTCTTCGCCAGCCGACACGGAGTGGAGATTGCTAGAGCTAAGACTCAAGCTCCAGGTGTGGAAGAGAGAAATGGCATGTAGTGGAACACTTACAAGCCGATAGATGGCGCTGTGCAATAATTGAGGTCGCAAACGTTTCCCGAAACGCACAAAGAATATATACAAATTTTCAACAATAAAGATGAGTCTAGGTCTGCGAGGAACAACAATAGCCTCGCTGGAAGATCTTCCTTTGAGACGGAGGAGCATTCCATCTCGCTCCTCCACTAGCCTTGCGAAAAATGTGTCACTGAAAAATACAAATGTGTCTAGGGATGCAACATCGCTCATAAAAGATATCGATGTTTTGAAAAGTGAAATATCGATGTTAAAAATATCGACGTTTATGAACGATATATCGATGTTTTTTATCACCATTTACATAAGATTTGACGCTTGTTCCTGCGATGCAAATGAAACATCGTTTTTTTTAACATCGATGTATCGCCCAAACCACCTTAGCATACCTTTCTAAATTCTTGCTTTCACTAACATCATCCTTTTATGCCGCTGTTACTCCATCTTTCAAATAAATACTACATCCACTTCTCAATGCTCTCATCCTACTAAATACTATGTTTATTCTATCTATATGTCTTTTCCCTTACCCACATTCACTACCGTACTTACTATTCAACAGCGTGGGCATACACTAACACATCCCTATCACCATTTAAAATAAATGTACATCTAAGAAAAATGGTTATTTTTAATAGAAATAGGTATAATAATCAACTTTTATATTATAAATTATTACTGGCAATAAGAAAAAAATATGAAAAATAAAGCGCAAGATGGCGCGTTATGTCTATGTACGATAAAACATCGTTCTTGAACAACGATGTATCGTCGATGTTTTGGTTTCAACATCGATGTTAAAACATCGATTTTTATGATCGATACATCGATGTTTGGAAACATCGATGTTTTGTTATTCAATCATTTCGGTCATTTCGGTCACAGTTCGTGTGGATCTATATAACATAAATGATCGAAGGATTGCGCGATCGATCTCATTCTCACGTTAGAACGAGAATAGGGACGCAATAGGGACTATGCGTAAGACTCTGAATTATAATCTACACAATTACCACATCATATTATTATTGTTATATAAAACGGAGATAAGGCCAGGTGGTAGGGTATTTGCTCGACTGGATGGCGACCACCTCTGGTGTAGAGTATGCCGCCATAACAACCTTGTGTTATGTTCCGGCATTAGTGACCAGGTTGCGCCAGCGCATTTGTAGCAACTTTGGTGTTGCAAATGTCCATAGGCGATGGTAACCGCTTTCCATCAAGTGGGCCGTCTGCCTGTCTGCTGATCTACAATAAAAATAAAAAAATGGCTTTCACTATGCCCTCCAGCGACTTCACCGGACTGACACTATTTTCCCAATGGGACCTCTGTGGTCCCCAGGAGGCGCACTCCACAAGGGTATACAACTTCCTCTCTCCCTATCCCATGTACCATGGTATAGGGGTATACAATCCCCATCACTCTAACCTACTCCTCAATAAAAAAGAAAAAAAATATGTAGAACTACTCTATACAAAACAGGCGCTAAACACAGAGTAAATAAAAATATAACATTATTATTCAATTAAGAAAATGGCCGCTTGTATAGTTTACAAATATGAGGGTACATAACAAAATTATTAACTTTAAAAAGAAACATGAAAAGAACAACTCTGGTACTAAATAACTGTAACACTCCCTTCTCCACCTAGTCGGGACATCCCTGAAGGCATAAGGTCGAAAGTAGCTTCGGTGAACCTGCAGCCCACCTCTCTACACCCCTTAGCCACTCGCACCCATGTTGCCCCTGTCTTCTATGGCATCTTTTGGGGCCCAGGCAGTGAGTGGCGACTTTAGGGCATTTGCCCGACTGGATGGCTACCACCCCTGGTCTAAAGTATGCCGCCATAACAACCTTGAGTTGTGTTCCGGCATTAGTGACCAGGTTCCAGTCTCCTCTAACAGAGCAGCAGCGCATTTGTAGCAACTTTGGTGTTGCAAATGTCCATAGGCGATGGTAACCGCTTTCTATCAATTGGGCCGTCTGCCTGTCTGCTGATCTCCTGCAATAAAAAAAACGTAACAAAATTAATTATTAGCTTTATACGGAAACCGGGACATCCGTAAAGGCATAACGTTGGAAGTAGCTTCGGTGAACCTGCAGCCCACCTCTACACCCCTTAGCCATTCGCACCCATGTTGCCCCTGTCTTCTATGCCATCTTTTGGGGCCCAGGCAGTGAATGGCGACTTTAATAAAAATATGTTATCTATGAAAGAGAGTGTCGGGGTGAAGGTAAGGAAAGGAATGCTTCGGTGGTTCTGGCATGTGGAAAGAATGACTAAACAGATATACAATGCAAAAGTTGATGGATGCAGAAGTCGTGGAAGGCCACGACACACCTTCCATGATCAAATTGATCGTGTACTAGCAGAAGGTGATGTCAGGAGCCTTAAGAACAGACGAGCTTGCATGACAAGAGCTATGAATGTCAAAGAAGCAAGTGAGGTGTGTAAGACTAAGCCTAAATGGCGCTCTGTTGCCCGTGCCTACCCCGCAAGGGAACTGGCGTGAAGTTATGTATGTATGTATGTTATCTATAGTTATTTGTAATTCCTTTCATAGGTTATTCCAGTGTGCAGCTTTCAATTGTCTGTCGAGCGCATTATGCTGCCGTCGACCTGCGCCGCACTTCTACAATCTTTTGTTCGACGCGAATGTGTGGTCTAGTGTAGTCGACAAGAATGCACAATATACACTGCCTTTGAAGTCCAGCTGGGTGAGTTTATAATCTTATCTTATACTCTTATACTAATATATAAAGCTGAAGAGTTTGTTTGTTTGAACGCACTAATCTCAAGAACTACTGGTCTGATTTGAACAATTCTTTCAGTGTTAGATAGCCCATTTATCGAGGAAGGCTATAGGCTATATATCATCACGCTAAGATCAATAGGAGCGGAGCACCAATGAAGAATGTTTAAAAATCTGGGGGTTTTGAAAACAAATTTATGCGGACGACGTCGCTTGCACGGCTAGTGTAAAATATCTGTGTACATACACTGGTGGTGCGGGTGACAAAGGTAGAATTTGTTGGTGGTGGAAGGAGGCAAAATCCCTAGCCTGGTAGATTTCAGCGGCACTCACCTGCGGATCCCCAGTCCTCGTCGTAAAGCACGTCTTCAGGGGTTGCGTATATTCACACCAACAACAGGAGCGGGTTTAAGGTAAAAGCGTTCTATGCAAATCACTTATGCGTGTGCGGTGCTCGCGAGGCCGTCGACGTACTGGGCGCCCGCCGGGACGAGTCGCGGTTAGCCGACAGGTGGCACCGCCTGTCTCTATCCAGCGTGCGGATTTGCGGAAAGGAGGGGAAAGGTTGTTAATATAAGGCGCCTAACCATACACACTCACAAATTTTTGCACTCAAATACACACTCCTCACTAATTCTCTTGCTCACTTTATAGCTTACTAAAATATTCATTCGCTATTTCAGTCGCTCAATGATTCACTCAATTACTAATGCACTCATTCACTTACCAATTCGTTCGTTAAATCAGTTGCTCGCTAATTCACTCGGTCACAACTCACTCGCTCACTCAAGTATGTAGGTATGTACTAATTGGTAACGCCATCTGTTGGCAAACGTTACCTCCTCCCGCGACGTTCATGCAACGTGTACGGTCATGATATGTATGACCTGATAGCAATCTGTTTTTATGATATTGGAATGATATGAATGGCTACTTAGCTGGAGCAAACCTTGATTCTCTGTTAGACCTGATGCCGTCTCGCAAATCCTAGGGAAGCAAGTAGAAAAGAGTGAACGCTTACCGTCATTGGGACCGTATAAGGAATGATGCAGGAATTCGGCCAGATGTCCGGGACACAGTTGCCACTTCACAGAATGCTTTTAGGGCACAATACAGTGATTTTCCGACGGACTAATTATCGGCGAGCGTGGCGTCGCGATGATACTTAGGCAGCCATTAAAGATTCGGCTCGGCCAATAAGACGCATGTGTGTGCGTAGCGCCCTCTACTTAGAACGGGCCGAATTAAGGTGAAAGAGAAAATGTTACCGGGAAAGCGGTGCTTTCCGGGAATGTGACGGGATGTCGTAACAGATGTAAGGAGCGTATTCTTACAATGACTACATGTTGACTTTGAATTAAAGAAACTCCATTTAGGCAGGTCCTTAAGTAAATAAATATTTGTATAAGCACAGGGCAGATACGGTTTTACTTGTTATGTTTAGTAACTATTGTCAACTTTCTATGACCTGTATCTCGTTTTTCATAAATTTACATTTATTCAAGCGTAGTGGGTATAATATCTTTTCACCCTAACAATAGGGAGGCCTGAGCCCAGCACTAGCGACGTTTATGGGCTGATATTCACTCATTAATTCTGCCGCTTAGTAATTTAATCACTAATGCATTCATTTACACACTAATGAGTCGCTTACCTCACGGACTTCGTGATTCGCTCACTCAGTAACTCACTCATTCATAATTCACTCACTCACTCAAGTATGTACGTACGATATATGTTCTCAGTGCATTTTTACATTGCCAACAGAATCCTTCACTCACTCAGTAATTCATTCATTCAATAATTTACTCACTCAAGTATGTACGTACGATATATGTTCTCAGTGCATTTTTACATTGCCAACAGAATCCTTCACTCACTCAGTAACTCACTCATTCAATAATTCACTCACTCAAGTATGTACGTACGATATATGTTCTCAGTGCATTTTTACATTGCCAACAGAATCCAAAAACGAGACGACACGCCGTACCTATCGCAGTATCTGATCCCAATTCAAGCGTTGCGTCCACTCTAACCCTCACGCGGACCGTGAGGACAAGATTATTTGTGGACATCCTCTCCGAAGATCCATTGCACTACGACATGTTCAGGAATGAGGACGAGGAGAATGAGGTAAGTTTTTTGTCATGCCTGGTTTCATATGGAGGTAGGGGTAGGCAGAGACGATATGGGACGCGGTCACCTCCTTCTGCGAGTACGTCATGTTTGCGAAAGAGGGGGCGGAGCGGGACCGTGAACGGACGTCTTTGCTCTGCTCCCGCCAAAGGAGGACGCCCCGACGCCCGAGGGCGGGATTCGACCTTCGACCACTCTCACTCACCCGCACATGCTGTCGAGATGAGAGCGCGAAGGTTCCGTGCGAACTCACCCCCCCCCCCCTCCCCCCACGCCCGGACTAGACCAAGACGATGCCAGGGGACAAGAGACGTCCCCCGGGAAGGAAGAGGCCTGTGTGCGAGGCCCACGCCTGCCAGGGCCGCGGAGCCGGGAATCCCAATTACCCGTAGTCCTGGGTGGGTATCCCTAATCGGGGAATGGCAATAGCGTGGCACCGGTTCTAACTGGGCATGCTAGTACCACCCCCGATCTGGCGAATCCCACACACGGGTCGCGAATTATCCCCCCAGGCTAACCAGACGATGGATTTTCACCTGCTACGATCTTCACTAACACTTCGCTTCATCAACTTTCATTTTTCACGCGACCTTTTTTCAAAATATCTTCAATTTGATCATGATGATTATGTCGCGGTCGACCGGCACCGACTACTACTCACACTGCTGTCATATACTTGTTCTGTGATCCTGCTCTCATTCATTCTCTCAACATGCTCAAACCACCTTAACATTCCACTCTTTCGATCCACAATGTTCGGTCATCACACTCTGATGTCCAATAAAGTATTGTCCTCTCTCTTTCTCTCTCTATTTTAATAAAATTGTCAACAACAGACAGCGACCGAAGAACTCCAGTTGACCGACAACGAGCTCAACAATCATGAGGTCGGCGCGACTTTGACATGCCTCTTAAGTCATGTGTCGTCTTTGGACAGCAAGACCTGGCTTCAGACCCTCGTGGAGGCGTTTGATGGTGATCTGGATGTGAACACCAAATGGATTTTGGCACAGGTCAGTGAGTCTTAGGGTTCTTTCTTTATTACACGAGTTCAGCAGACGGCCCACCTGATGGAAAGCGTTTACGATCTGTTACAACCCTATGCAATAGGCACTTATTGCTGAGTCAAACATCTCATTGACATAGATTTCCAAAATGTCGATCAGCAGTAATTGCCTATAAATACCAAATCTTTTTACAAATTCATAGAGTTCTCTTGGTTATTAGCCACAGCTCTACAGCAACGGACCTGGTTTATGCCTGCCGGCTGGATTGCTCAAAACTAATACCATATCGGTCCGGTAGACCTTTGAGGTCCCGTATATTGAGACTCCAAGTCAATTATTATTCATAATAATAAAATAAAAGGTTCCTGTAAGCCAAAAATTGTTTTTTTTTAAAACATATAAGTGCTCGGGATTAACAGATCGCCTATGGACATTGGTAACATCAAAGGTGCTACCACTGCGCTGCCGCTCTCTAAAGGGAGACTGGAACCTGGCCACGAATGCCGGATCACAACTCAAGGTTATTGTGGCGGCATACTCTAGACCAGGGTTGGTAGCCATCCAGATGTGCAAATACCCTACCACCTGGCAATATATGTAATAATTAATTATTTATTTTAGGCAGTGTGTAACGCCAAAGATGAACTAAAACGTCACGCTAGTGTACTCCGTCCGGCTTTGCTTACTTTGGTCAAAGATACAGCTTTTGTAGATAATGACATAAAGGTTCTCAATGGGCTCCATGTTGAAATTGTAAGTATTAATAAAGATATAATCACACACAGACACACACACACTTACACATACACACACACACACACACACACACATATATATATATATATATATATATATATATATATATATATATATATACATATATATATATATATATATATATATATATATATACATACACACATATACACACACTGACATACACATACACACACACACACACACACACACACACACACACACACACACACACACATATACATATATATATATATATACATACACACATATACACACACTTACATACACATACACACGCACGCACAAATAAATACATACACATACATATACACACACGCACACGCACACGCACACACGCACACGCAAATACACACACACGTGGGCACTTAATACATATAAACATTGTCAATGATCGTTATTCGTTCACTTGCCGTACCGTCTGTTGATTTTTTGACATGCTCTATGTCAAATTTTAACCGATAGCGAGCCAAGTGAACCTTCGGTATGTTATAGGAACCGGCCACTAATAAAGTGTTAAGAATTATCTATCTTTGCGATGCAATTGTTTTTTAGATTTCTTGTCTGTTTTTCGGTTTGTTGATGTGTCTGTTTGTTCGTGATTCACGTAAAAACTGCTGTGCCGATTTGATGCGGTTATCGCTGATAGCAAACTCTCAATGAGGGTAAGCTTGTTAATAAATTTAACATTACTCATTGTATTAGTAATATTTTTTCCTTATCTGTGTATTGCTAACTAGTGACTAGCACTGATTTACTCCTCTTATGTCCGGTTTCTGAGGTACTTTTAACTGTAGTTTATCTGTTCATTAGCGCTATCGGTTCAATAACTTATAAAATAGCGTTTTTGAACACACCATCGTACGATAGTTAAACTAGGTTCAACTTAACTGACCGATATTAGGCGTTTATCTATTCCATATCTTATGTTTGATGTTTTGTTGTTGACGTTTTTGTTTGATGTAAATAAATATTAGATACTAGCTGATGCCCGTAACTTCGTCCGCGTGGTGCGGTTTTTTCACTTCCCACGGGAACTCTTTAATTTTTCGGGATCAAAAGTACCCTATATGTTGGCCAGGGTTATAAGCAAAATTTCATTTAAATCGGTCTAGTCGTTTCGGAGATTAGCCGGTACAAACAGACAGAGAAATAAAAAATTTGAAAAAAATCTAAATTAGTACTATTTCACTTCTTACATCGCCCTGACTCGGTTTTTAGCATTTTTTTTCATTGTACAGAAATTCGACTTCTACAGTTTTATTATATGTATAGATTCCTTCTTAAATAGATCCATCTAGCGGCGAGTTTTGGTACTAGTTGTAGGTTAACAGTTAACCTAAGTTTATCTATTACATAACTTTATGGAATCAATTGTTATTGAACTCGTAACTGGTAAACTCAGAGACCGGGCATTAATGAAGGAGCAAATCAGTGGGCAGTCAAATCTATCAGCTATTCCCTTCACGATGCTGTTCCTGCTACAACGCAATCTGCTTAATAACGAAGCTGTTTTTTACAAGCATAAAGCATGAGCAATATAACCAATTGCTATACATACATACATAACTTCACGCCAGTTCCCTTGCGGGGTAGGCACGAACAACAGAGCGCCATTTAGGCTTATTCTTACACACCTCACTTGCTTCTTTGACATTCATAGCTCTTGTCATGCACGCTCGTCTGTTCTTAAGGCTCCTGACATCACCTTCTGCTAATACACGATCAATTGGATCATGGAAGGTGTGTCGTGGCCTTCCACGACTTCTGCATCCATCCACTTTTGCATTGTATATCTGTTTAGTCATTCTTTCATCATGCATTCTTTCCACATGCCCGAACCACCGGAGCATTCCTTTCCTTACCTTCACCCCGACACTCTTTCAGACCAACTCTCTTTCTTACTTCGGTATTACGAACGCGGTCCGCGAGCGTCACTCCGCAGATTTTGCGCACCGCGTTTACTCTACTTTCATGCTCTCTCTTCCATACGTGAGCGTAGGTACCAGCACCGCGTTGTGTACGGCGAGCTGGGCCTTCTGGCTGAGGTTCTTAGCGCCTAGAAGTTTACCTAACGCTCCATTCAAACTATTCCCCAAATTCACTCTTCTTTCTATATCAGCGGTGTACCTTCCATCCCTGCTAAAAGCACATCCAAGATATACAAACTCATTCACTTGCTCCAGCATAACATCATCGATCATTATCCTTGCATTCGTTCTGGTTTCTTCTCTTTCAAACACCATAACCTTTGTTTTCTTCGCATTCAAATGTAAGCCTCTCGCCTGACAGTCATCTTTCATCATTGCGACTAGTGTTTGCAGTTCTGATGGCGATTCGGCTATACTGGTATACATACCAACTGCTCTATTCTTACAGTTGGATACAATAAGCTTTTGGGGTGACATCGACATGTCTGATGAAACAACAAATATTAACGCAGTAATAAAGTACCTAATACAGACATGTCTAGGCAATATCGCTAAAGAGCATGTATACAAATACCTGCTGGATACTATGACAAATATTTTGAATGTATATAAAAGTTGTATACATTTGAAATGGAGCTTCTTCGAACCGTATTTCAATGGTAAGTCGTACGAATTAAAATAATTGTATTTATACCTCGTCAAATATAAGAAATAACTTTTGACAGTTGACAGGTCTATTGGAATTAGTGTTGAGTAAGACACGACTATAAAATAAGTTTGTAAAAGTAACATGACATTTTGAATTGAACCAGTAAAAATGTACCACTTGGAATGGGGCGAGGAGTTTCGTACTGTTTGTACCGCTGCAGTGCATTTGAAGCGTTGCCTCATTTGTCCCGTTCCACCCAATTTGTATCTACGCGCTTCAATCAAACTTCTTGTACGGGCGGTACATATAAACACAGTTTTAATGTTTACAATATTTAATTATTACTTAGAGAGTTGGTCTGAAAGAGTGTGTCGGGGTGAAGGTAAGGAAATGAATGCTCCGGTGGTTCGGGCATGTGGAAAGAATGACTGAACAGATATACAATGCAAAAGTGGATGGATTTCATCCGTGCAGGAACGGAGAAAGAATACAATTTCCTGCGGCCG
The DNA here is from genome assembly GCA_019925095.2 of Dendrolimus kikuchii. NCBI lineage: Eukaryota > Metazoa > Arthropoda > Insecta > Lepidoptera > Lasiocampidae > Dendrolimus > Dendrolimus kikuchii. The sequence goes on from CM034415.1 coordinate 10,481,327, forward strand.
GGCGGCCTGTCGTAAGAGGCGACAAAACAACCCACAGCCAGGTGGTAGGGTATTCGCCCGACTGGATGGCTACCACCCCTGGTGTAAAGTATGTCGCCATAACAACCTTGAGTTGTGTTCCGGCATTAGTGACCAGGTTCCAGTTTCCCTTAAGAGAGCAGCAGCGCATTTGTAGCACCTTTGGTGTTGCAAATGTCCATAGGCGATGGTAACCGCTTTCCATCAAGTGGGCCGTCTGCCTGTCTGCTGAACTCCAGCAATAAAAAAAAAATAAAAAAAAAGTGGATGGATGCAGAAGTCGTGGAAGGCCACGACACACCTTCCATGATCAAATTGATCGTGTACTAGCAGAAGGTGATGTCAGGAGCCTTAAGAACAGACGAGCGTGCATGACGAGAGCTATGAATGTCAAAGAAGCGAGTGAGGTGTGTAAGAATAAGCCTGAATGGCGCTCTGTTGTTCGTGCCTACCCCGCAGGGGAACTGGCGTGAAGTTATGTATGTATGTATGTATTATTAAAGAAGAAGAATTTAATCAATTTGGTCATTTTAAGATGTTGTAGGAAATATTTAGATAGATGTCGACTTTGTATTTGTAAAAACAAATGTTTTTTTTTATAATTTCAGACCAAGAATATTGCAAACAGGTCATACAGATACTTTTGAAAATCACCAAAAATGATATACACGTACAAGGCTTGGCACAGAATTTACTAGAAAAATTTGACAGCCGTTACACTGCGCATTTTTCAAATATGGCCGAACTGTTCGGCCTGGCTATGAAGTCTTTTGACGATAACGAAATAAGAGAGGGTATATTGAAAAGTTATTGGAAGATTTTGGAGACACATCGAAGGAGCGAGACGCACATCAAGCTTTTGTACTACGCCCAGTTGAATTGCAATGAGATCTGCGATGCGAGGAATTTTAGGTAAGATTTTTCGAAGTGATAACTTCTTATGGGAGGGTAAACCGCTTCGTTACGTAACGCGTTACGGCGCAGTCTGTCTGGCTTCTCTTTCTCTCACTCATACGGCAGCGGTAGGCAGGCTCCTGAAGTGATAACTTCTTATGGAAGGGTAAACCGCTTCGTTACGTAACGCGTTACGACGCAGTCTGTCTGGCTTCCCTTTCTCTCACTCATACGGCAGCGGTAGGCAGGCTCCTGAAGTGATAACTTCTTATGGGAGGGTAAACCGCTTCGTTACGTAACGCGTTATGGCGCCAGTCTGTCTGGCTTTTCTTTCTCTCACGCATACGGCAGCGGCAGGCAGGCTCCTGAAGTGATAACTTCTTATGGGAGGGTATACTGCTTCATTACGTAACGCGTTATGGCGCCAGTCTGTCTGGCTTTTCTTTCTCTCACGCATACGGCAGCGGCAGACAGACTCCTGAAGTGTTAACTTCTTATGGGAGGGTATACCGCTTCGTTACGTAACGCGTTATGGCGCCAGTCTGTCTGGCTTTTCTTTCTCTCACGCACACGGCAGCGGCAGGCAGGCTCCTGAAGTGATAACTTCTTATGGGAGGGTGAACCGCTTCGTTGCGTAACGCGTTATGGCGCCAGTCTGTCTGGCTTTTCTTTCTCTCACGCATACGGCAGCGGCAGACAGACTCCTGAAGTGTTAACTTCTTATGGGAGGGTATACCGCTTCGTTACGTAACGCGTTATGGCGCCAGTCTGTCTGGCTTTTCTTTCTCTCACGCACACGGCAGCGGCAGGCAGGCTCCTGAAGTGATAACTTCTTATGGGAGGGTGAACCGCTTCGTTGCGTAACGCGTTATGGCGCCAGTCTGTCTGGCTTTTCTTTCTCTCACGCATACGGCAGCGGCAGACAGACTCCTGAAGTGTTAACTTCTTATGGGAGGGTATACCGCTTCGTTACGTAACGCGTTATGGCGCCAGTCTGTCTGGCTTTTCTTTCTCTCACGCACACGGCAGCGGCAGGCAGGCTCCTGAAGTGATAACTTCTTATGGGAGGGTGAACCGCTTCGTTGCGTAACGCGTTATGGCGCCAGTCTGTCTGGCTTTTCTTTCTCTCACGCATACGGCAGCGGCAGACAGACTCCTGAAGTGATAACTTCTTATGGGAGGGTAAACCGCTTCGCTACGTAACGCGTTACGGCGCAGTCTATCTGGCTTCCCTTTCTCTCACTCATACGGCAGCTGTAGGCAGGCTCCTGAAGTGATAACTTCTTATGGGAGGGTAAACCGCTTCGTTACATAACGCGTTATGGCGCCAGTCTGTCTGGATTTTCTTTCTCTCACGCATACGGCAGCGGCAGGCAGGCTCCTGAAGTGATAACTTATGGGCGGGTAAACCGCTTCGTTACGTAACGCGTTATGGCGCCAGTCTGTCTGGCTTTTCTTTCTCTCACGCATACGGCAGCGGCAGGCAGGCTCCTGAAGTGATAACTTCTTATGGGAGGGTAAACCGCTTCGTTACGTAACGCGTTATGGCGCCAGTCTGTCTGGCTTTTCTTTCTCTCACGCATACGGCAGCGGCAGGCAGGCTCCTGAAGTGATAACTTCTTATGAGAGGGTAAACCGCTTCGTTACGTAACGCTATATGGCGCCAGTCTGTCTGGCTTTTCTTTCTCTCACGCATACGGTAGCGGCAGGCAGGCACCTGAAGTGATAACTTCTTATGAGAGGGTAAACCGCTTCGTTACGTAACGCGTTACGGCGCAGTCTGTCTGGCTTCCCTTTCTCTCACTCATACGGCAGCGGTAGGCAGGCTCCTGAAGTGATAACTTCTTATGGGAGGGTAAACCGCTTCGTTACATAACGCGTTATGGCGCCAGTCTGTCTGGATTTTCTTTCTCTCACGCATACGGCAGCGGCAGGCAGGCTCCTGAAGTGATAACTTCTTATGGGACGGTAAACCGCTTCGCTACGTAACGCGTTACGGCGCAGTCTGTCTGGCTTCCCTTTCTCTCACTCATACGGCAGCGGTAGGCAGGCTCCTGAAGTGATAACTTCTTATGGGAGGGTAAACCGTTTCGTTACGTAACGCGTTATGGCGCCAGTCTGTCTGGCTTTTCTTTCTCTTACGCATACGGCAGCGCTAGGCAGGCTCCTCTTTCACTCTGACCCACAGCGCTAGCCGTATTTCTTCTAATGTACATATTCAAGAATTGTAACTAAGAATAAAATATATTTTATAATCAATAAAGGATTTTATTAACAAATAACCTTTCTTTACATTATCGAATTAATATACATAAAATTTAAGTAATAACTTAAGCTTTTCTCAAGTTAAACAATTCAATAGTAAATAGTTCAACTTAGATTAGTTTAAGTTATCGCTTCTGCCGGGCGTCCCGAGACGCACACACGTTTTTTTATATGTGGACTAGCTGTGCCCGCGACGTCGTCCGCGTGGAATTTGTTTTCAAAGCCCCCCGATTTCGAAACATTTTTCATTGCTGCTCCGCTCCTATTGGTCTTAGCGTGATGATATATAGCCTATAGCCTTCCTCGATAAATGGGCTATCGAACACTGAAAGAATTTTTCAAATCAGACCAGTAGTTCCTGAGATTAGCGCGTTCAATCAAACAAATAAAATCTTCAGCTTCATATATTAGTATAAGATAACAACACAACATCTTAGCGCTGAGAAGACAATCAAAGTACGATTGTGTTAAGATAATGTAAAAAATTCGTATTCTACTAAATCCACATTAAATTGATGATTGATAACTAAATAGATGGCGTTGCAATCGCATTTTTACACGATTTTATTTAACTTGCAATGGATGTACCTATGCATGTATGTAAGTTCGGGTGGAATCTTGCGAGTTAAATTTGACCAACTTCCCGGTTACCGATTGAGCTGAAATTTTGCACGCATATATATATATCGCGTGACAATGCAATAATATGGTATCATGGAGCTGATCTGATGATGGAGTCGGAAGGTGGCCATAGGAACTTCTGTTCTAAACAAGATGAACCCGTCGTGTTTGGGCTCGTTTCACTTGTCTTGGCTAGCACTCTGCTGCTACATGATATCCAGGATCTCAAAAGCTTGTATTTAAAACCCTATTTAAAAAGCTTATTCAATTTACTAAATACCTATGTTGTCATAAGCAACATATCATTCCTTGTATTGCTCCAAGTCAGTTTGGTTTCGATTTATCTTATGTGCTGGGCAGTTGTCTAGATTATATGTGCTTAGTTTATTTTTCATTATTACATACATACATACATAACTTCACGCCAGTTCCCTTGCGGGATAGGCACGAACAACAGAGCGCCATTTAGGCTTATTCTTACACACCTCACTTGCTTCTCATTAGCTTGCCCGTTTTCATTATTATATGTAAAAAAAAACCGAATTAAGTTTTTGTGTAAGTAAAATAAAGGGCCTAACTAGTTTTTAATAATAAAAAAACGTGTGCGTCTCGGGACGCCCGACAGAAGTGATAACTTAAACTAATCTAAGTTGAATTATTTAATATTGAAATTGTTTAACTTGAGAAAAGCTTAGGTTATTACTTACATTTTATGTATATAGCGCTTGGGTTAGACTGAGAAAGGAGGAGCCTGCGTACCGCTACCGTATGCGTGAGAGAAAGGGAAGCCAGACAGACTGCGCCGTAACGCGTTACGTAACGAAGCGCTTTACCCTCCCATGAGAAGTTATCACTTCAGGAGCCTGCCTACCGCTGCCATATGCGTGAGAGACATGGAAGCCCGACAGACTGGCGCCGTAACGCGTTACGTAACGAAGCGCTTTACCCTCCCATAAGAAGTTATCACTTCAGGAGCCTGCCTGCCGCTGCCGTATGCGTGAGAGAAAGAGAAGTCAGACAGACTGGCGACGTAACGCGTTACGTAACGAAGCGGTTTACCCTCCCATGAGAAGTTATCACTTCAGGAGCCTGCCTACCGCTGCCGTATGCGTGAGAGAAAAGGAAGCCAGACAGACTGGAGCCGTAACGCGTTACGTAACGAAGCGGTTTACCCTCCCATAAGAAGTTATCACTTCAGGAGCCTGCCTGCCGCTGCCGTATGCGTGAGAGAAAGAGAAGTCAGACAGACTGGTGACGTAACGCGTTACGTAACGAAGCGGTTTACCCTCCCATGAGAAGTTATCACTTCAGGAGCCTGCCTGCCGCTGCCGTATGCGTGAGAGAAAGAGAAGTCAGACAGACTGGCGACGTAACGCGTTACGTAACGAAGCGGTTTACCCTCCCATGAGAAGTTATCACTTCAGGAGCCTGCCTACCGCTGCCGTATGCGTGAGAGAAAAGGAAGCCAGACAGACTGGAGCCGTAACGCGTTACGTAACGAAGCGGTTCACCCTCCCATAAGAAGTAATCACTTCAAAACTTTCTAGTTTTAGTATTCTTTTCTAGGTTACTTCCGACCTTAGTATCACAACTAACTACACACAAACCAAAGTGCCTCAAGGTCATATCGTCGTATATATCTAACGTGGCTTCGACTGATGAAGACGCAGAAGATTTATTCGCCTCCTTGGACATTTGCCAGATGATTTCTGATGAGGATACTGTTGTGGTATGTGTTTAATAGGTGGTGGTAATTGATTATCGCATTGTTCATTTTTGATTTCCTTCATTCCACTAAACCTTCCCGCCCGTCATATTCTCGCCGCTTCAAAGTGATTTGAAAAATTATATTAAAAACGCACGGCAAGAGCCGCATCACCCCCGTTCCGTCTCGGTGCGTCGTTCGCACCACACGCGTATAATTTATCGCACCGCCGTATAAAAAAACCGCTCTTACAAATAACACTGTGCGCACGTCTCGCGAAGTTTTATCCGTGCAGGAACGGAGAAAGAATACAATTTCCTGCGGCCGGGCGGCCTGTCGTAGGAGGCGACTAAGCAACCCACAGCCAGGTGGTAGAATATTTGCTCGACAGGATGGCGACCACCCCTGGTCTAGAGTATGCCGCCATAACAATCTTGTATTGTGTTCCGGCATTAGTGACCAGGTTCCAGTCTCCTTTAAGAGAGCAGCGGCGCATTTGTAGCACCTTTGGTGTTGCAAATGTCCATAGGCGATGGTAACCGCTTTCCACTAAGTGGGCCGTCTGCCTGTCTGCTGAACTCCTGCAATAAAAAAAAATAAAAAAAAGTAAATAAAAATACATAATAAGTTAAAACCCTTCGGACCTGTTGCTGACCAGAAGCAGAAGAGAACCAAGAGCAGCTGCATCCGGTGGGTTCCTTCGACTCTAAATTAAAAACCTATACAGTCCACAGACATCTCCAAAATCAAATGGTGATTTTACTTCCCATCAGGTAGTGTTATGGCTTTGCACGTTAGCAGAGAAGCGTAGTTTCTTTGTAGCTTATGATTTTCATTGACATCGATAGATAAATATAGTTTTTTATATTGCACGAGTTCAGCAGACAGGCAGACGGCCCACTTGATGGAAAGCGGTTACCACCGCCTATGGACATTTGCAACACCAAAGGTGCTACAAATGCGCCGCTGCTCTCTTAAGGGAAACTGGAACCTGGTCAGTAATGCCGGAACACAAGTCAAGATTGTTCTGGCGACATACTTTAGAGCAGGGGTGGTAGCCATCCAGTCGGGCAAACGCCCTCCCACCTGGCTGTGGGTTGTTCTGGGGCTTTCGTCTAAATTCTAACTTAAACTAACCGAACTCACCGTTGTAGTCACTTGTCGCGACTTGTGCCAGAACAGACTGATCACCATTTACTCATTAATAACTATTGAAATGGTATTTTGTACGGGACAAATCTACAACTCGTATTTCAATAATATAAATAATAATAATAATCGGCAGACAAACACACACATTGTATATCCCCAAATTAAGCAAGTTACGCTTGTGTTATGGGTAATATACAACGGACTACCCTGGGGCCGATCCCAGACACCCAGACCGTAGTAAATAACGGAGAAAATACATTTCTGAAATTTACTATACCAGGAATCGAACCCAGAACCTTGGGGTTGCAGTGTGCTACACCGGCAAAGGCTTAGCCCGCTCAACTACAGAGGCCGTCAATACATACATAAAACACCTTTATCTTGGCTTTAGGAAGCAATAGGCGTTGTCAAAAACGGCTTTCATCTCATGGGGAAGACTCTAAAAACTCGCTGTGTGATGCTCATAGCTGGATATTGTCAACATTCCTTGGTCAAAGTGAGGAAGGCCGCTCTGCAAGTCGTTATCGAAGTTTTCAAAGGTTTGTTAATGTTCTTCAAAACCTCTCTATTTTATTTCTCCACAGAATCAGTGGAAATCGGCATAATATGTATATTGCTTGCATACTCCTCTAGTACCATTAGCAGTTCACTACAATAGCCCGGTACTTTTTGTCCTCATTTCCCACAATAGTCCTACACTGGCCGGGGCTTGTCCTTGGGTGCATTACTATATGGTGTGGACAGGGATAATCGCCGATCAGTGTCTCGCCACATTTACATTAAATTTGTCAAGGGGCCTCTACGTGTTGGCCTTTCCATGGCCCCACGCAAGCCCCCCAAAAGTCCGGGCCATTTTTATGGCCCGTGGTTTTGAAAGACATACAGTAGATGGCGCCACTAGAAAATTACATCGCGGTATGGTGTGCATTGTGTACTTGCATGAACCGGGTGTATTTATTTTGATTGTTGTTGACACTCACTGCAATAAATTTTCTTTGATATCTATATGTTTATAATTTTATTATATCGTATAGAAAATCTGTTATTTACTTCTTTGACATTCGTAACTCTTGTCATGCACGCTCGTCTGTTCTTAAGGCTCCTGTTGGTGCTGCCGCGCAAGCGTTGCATCAGCGAAGCGGATTTTTTCTGCTAGTACACGACCAATTTGATCATGGAAGGTGTGTCGTGGCCTTCCACGACTTCTGCATCCATCCACGGGCTTTAATATAGGTTTTATTTTAGTTTTAGTTTTTTTACTATTGTATATATATTTTTAAATTAGGTTTATTTATAGGATATTTTAGTTTTTGTTAATTGATGTTAGTTAAACCTAGTTTACTTGTAGTAGTAGTAGTAGTAGTAGTATTTAATTATACTTTTAGATCAATCCATATATTTTTAGTCTATCTTTACTCTTAACCCTTCACCCTTTTATCGATATTACCAAAATCCGCAAGACTAATACTATCACTATCTCGTAATATACCAAGAAAATATACCCATTTCATACAAATCCTATATAAACAGAGTGAGACAACAACACAATTAACGATCACGTGAACAAACGCGGATCAGCACTGTCATCGCGGACACATGTGCTACTAGTGAGCTTAAGGGTTAATATCAATCAATCTTTCAGTGTAAATTTTTTTAGGACTGATATACGCTTCTTCAATAGGATTCTGAATAATATTTTCTTAAGTTTTCGCGACTTGTGTACATAATAAAACTACGTTTTAACGGTTTTAGGCGCGGTAATTTATTTGATTTTGGTTTTTCCGACGTTTCGGCCACTTTTTAGTGGCCGTGATCACGGAAGACAAAGATGTCAAGTGTTAATGAGTATTGTTAGTTTTATTTAGACTACCGCCAACTTGTTCGTTTAAATTTTTTTTATGGTTATTATTTACTATCTTCTTTTTCTTCTTCTCTCGGCGGAAGAGATTCTTGCGCCGCTTCTTCTCTTCAAGCCATAACATGTTGCGAAGCGGTAGTAAATTATATTAGGCTCCCATAGAGTAAATAATAACCATAAACAAAATAAAACTTTAACAATCCTCGTTGACACTTGACATCTTTGTCTTCCGTGATCACGGCCACTGAAAAGTGGCCGAAACGTCGGAAAAACCAAAATCAAATAAATTAGCGCGCTTAAACCGTTAAAACGTAGTTTTATTATGGATTCTGAATAAACTCAGATCTGCCCATTACCAAATTCATAAATTAAAATACTGCTTAAAAGGGGATACAGTCTTACAGCACTTATAATTCCTATCGGCAGTTTTTGTTTGCGCAAAAAAGTGCAGACCGGTTTCCGACATGAAAAAATGTTGGTAATCTTAATGCGATAAAGAAACGAATCGAGTAGTATTCAGAACTAGAGTTGGGTAGGACATGATTTTAAAATGAGTTTGTTTGTATAAGTAACATGACATTTTGTACTGAACCAGTCCAATGTACCACTTCAAATGAGGCGAGGAGATTGGTATGGATTGTACCGCGGCAGTACATTTGAAGCGATGAGGCCGGTGAGGCGGTCAGCGTCATTCCCTCATTTGTCCCGTACAAAACTTCTAGTTCGGAAATGTTCGTTAAGAATCGGATGTGATCGGCCTTGGTCACCTCATTTTACTAGCAGTCGTACCCTCTTTGTCATGTGAATATCCGTAGAGACGTTATTGTCTTTCCTAAGTAGTAACGCTACAAAATATTTGAAGCATTACTTTTTTATATCTAGATCCGCCAGGTGGTAGGGCATTTGCCCGACTGACGTTCCGGCGTTAGTGACCAGGTTCCAGTCTCCCTTAAGTGAGCAGCAACGCATTTGTAGCACCTTTGGTGTTGCAAATGTCCATAGGCGATGGTAACCGCTTTCTATCAAGTGGGCCGTCTGCCTGTCTGCTGAACTCCTGCCATAAAAAAAAAGATTTTGTACCGTATCAGTACAAATAGATTTTGTACGGGACAAATGTACCGGCTCGTAAATGTCCGACGCAACACTAATCAGAACTACCCTCAAACATTACAGTAGTAGAAATATCACTAACACTATATATCTATCATTTTAATAAAATTCTAGATCTCTTCAAGCAAGAAAGCGATAATCAGCCAAAACGTCCAAAGCAAGATGGCAGTAAACTCCTAAAATCAATAGAAACTTCGGATGCGTACTCCAAAAGTGTATTGAGAGCTGTTGCTACGGGATGTATTGACAGTGATGTGGAAATTGCGAATATGATCAAAGCAGGCATCGCCGCATGTTTGTGTACTATCGACATGGGTGTTAGGTGAGTCTTTATAGTTTTGCACGAAAGAAAAAATGTTTATTAATCTATACTTTTTGAGGATTGTACATACACATACATACATAACTTCACGCCAGTTCCCTTGCGGGGTAGGCACGAACAACAGAGCGCCATTCAGGCTTATTCTTACACACCTCACTTGCTTCTTTGACATTCATAACTCTTGTCATGCACGCTCGTCTGTTCTTAAGGCTCCTGACATCACCTTCTGCTAGTACACGATCAATTTGATCATGGAAGGTGTGTCGTGGCCTTCCACGACTTCTGCATCCATCCACTTTTGCATTGTATATCTGTTTAGTCATTCTTTCATCATGCATTCCTTTCCTCACGTTCACCCCGACACTCTCTCTTTTACTTCGGTATTACGAACGCGGTCCGCGAGCGTCACTCCGCAGATGTTGCGCAGTGCTCGCATCTCGACCGCGTTTACTCTACTTTCATGCTCTCTCTTCCATACCTAATTCTCGCTTCCATACGTGAGCGTAGGTACCAGCACCGCGTTGTGTACGACGAGCTGGGCCTTCTGGCTGAGGTTCTTAGCGCCTAGAAGTTTACCTAACGCTCCATTCACACTATTCCCCAAATTCACTCTTCTTTCTATATCAGCGGTGTACCTTCCATCGCTGCTAAAAGCACATCCAAGATATACAAACTCACTCACTTGCTCCAGCATAACATCATCTACCATTATCCTTGCATTCGTTCTGGTTTCTTCTCTTTCAAACACCATAACCTTCGTTTTCTTTGGGGATTCTCTTTACCTTAATATTGCATTACTGTATGCACGGTGTGTTACATGCGCGCGCGTCGCCGACAAAATGGCAGATACTAGAGATGTGCTAAATTAGTTTGTATGATTGCTAGTGTGGTGTGTAAGAATAAGCCTAAATGGCACTCTGTTGTTCGTGCCTACCCCGCAAGGGAACTAGCGTGAAGTTATGTATGTATGTATGTATGTATGATTGCTAGTGATGTGTTAATTAATTGATGTGATGGCTAGTGATGTGCGTTAACAATACTTATATTATAAAGTGGTAAAGTTTGTGGGTTTATTTGTAGGAAGTATTCTCTTGAACTGCTGAACTGATTTTAAAAATTCTTTCACCGGAAGAAAGCCATATTATTTCTGAGTAACATGGGCTATATATGATTGTGATTGATAATATTTTTTACTTTTTTTATGTGAAATATCAATACCGAGAAAAACGGGCTGATGCGTTGATTTATCGGTGTGCGCTAACTAAACAATAAATTAGTCGCAGAGTCGAAAATTCTTTACGGTGGACATTGATTTGAGAAAGGAGTATTTTTCCTATGGGCAATTATATGTTGGTTTATCTCTAGTAGCGCCCAGCGAAATGGGCACGGGAATGAGTGTTATTCGCATGGGCAATTGTATGTTGGCTTATCTCGAGTAGCGCCCAGCGATATGGGCACGGGAATGAGTATTTTTCCCATGGACAATTATATGTTGGCTTATCTCGAGTAGTGCCCAGCGTACTGGGCCCCACGGGAATGAGTTTTTGGCATGGGCAATTATATGTTGGCTTATCTCGCGTAGCGCTCAGCGAAATGGGCACGGGAATGAGTATTTTTCCCATGGGCAATTATATGTTGGCTAATCTCGAGTAGTGCCCAGCGTACTGGGCACGGGAATGAGTTTTTGGCATGGGCAATTATATGTTGGCTTATCGCGAGTAGCGCCCAGCGAAGTGAGCACGGGACAACTAGTAGTTCAATAAATTAAACAAAGGTTGAGTTAACTCTAAACGTTGAGTTGTGTTCCGGCATTAGTGGCCAGGTTCCAATCCCCCTTTAGAGAGCGGCAGCACATTGGTAGCACCTTTGGTGTGAAAAATGTCCGTGGGCGACGGTAACCGCTTTCCATCAGGGAGATCGCCTGCCTGTCTACTGATGTCATGAAATTAGAAAAAGATGGGCATTCTGCCCGTTTGCCACTTTTACAATAAAAGTACTACATAGACTATACCTTGTCAAATTTCATCATAGATTTTGAAATATAAAAAAGAAGTTCTTTTTGAAAAATAGGTAATTATTATGTACAGAAACAAATTTGTATTTGTCTCTAATTGTTTGACTTTGTGGTGGAATTTTTAATACGCTTTTATTAGTTTCATACGTATGTTAGTATGTAACGGAATCTTTCAAGTCAAATTTGATCGACTTCCCGGTTTCCGATTGAGCTGACATTTTGCATGTATGTGTATATCGCGTGACAATGCAATAATATGGTACCATGGAGCTGATCTGATGATGGAGTCGAAAGGTGGCCATAGGAACTCCTGTACTAGACAAGATAGACCCGTCGTGTTTGGGCTCGTTTCACTTGTCTTGGCTAGCACTCTGCTGCTACATGATATGCAGGATCTCAAATGCTTGTATTTAAAGTCCTTTTTAAAAAAGCTTATTTTTACATAACGTTCCATTTTATCATAAGAGTGTATTTAATTCTTTTTTCAAAGTTTCCACGGAGAAGGGAATTAAATCACTAAATAATCACTAACAAATGAAAAATAAATAATAGTTTAAAAAAACTATTTTAAATGATTTTATAATGAAAAAATGATTTTATTGTAAAAAAGCGTGGGGTGCATGGTATCAATAGTTTGAAAAGCATCCCACGCTTTTTTTACAATAAAATCATTTTTTCTTACATACATACATACATACATACATAACTTCACACCAGTTCCCTTGCGGGGTAGGCACGACCAACAGAGCGCCATTTAGGCCCATTGTTACACACCTCACTTGCTTCTTTGACATTCATAACTCTTGTCATGCACACTCGTCTGTTCTTAAGGCTCCTGACATCACCCTCCGCTAGTACACGATCAATTTGATCATGGAAGGTGTGTCGTGGCCTTCCACGACTAAAATGCCACGTGGCATTTTTTCTTACACTATTTTTAATTCAAATTTATTAAAGTTTAGTTTCTATTTTTTAGATGGATTTTCTAAAAAGCGTATTTTTTAGTTTATTTTTATCTATTATTTATTTTACGTACATGAAAAAGATTCAAAGTCAATCATAAAGGTTTACGAGATACCCGCAAAATATTTTAATTTACGATGAACGTAAGACATATAAATCTTTCAGGTTCGCTGAAGCATTTTTGGTGATAATATTATCCCTATCAGTACAAACAGAAAACACACACAGGGACCTGTCTGTTTGTATGTCTGCGTTTTTGGATGTATTATTCTACGATCTGAGAAATCAAGCCAGTTTCAAATCCATCAAATTAAGAGAGGAGCCGCTTTTTACAATGTAAGTTGACTAATTACTAATGTTTGGCGCATTTCGTGCAACTTATTTGTTGCAAAGATATGTGGACAAACTCGCTTTCCATCAAGTGGGCCGTCTGCCTGTCTGCTGACTTCCTGCAATAGAAAAAAAAGATTTACAATTAGATCCGGTAGGTGGCGCTGAAATCGGGTTTTATATTTTTTCAACACACTTGCTCATAAAGTGGCTCTATGGTCACCGCAATTAGGCACAGAATGACACCCATTATCAAACTGTGAGTAAAAAACATTATAACTCACTAGTGAGTTGATCTGATTTTTTTTTTAATCGTATTGGTTACGACGTTGCTACACTCTTAAACCGCCATTCCGCATTTTTATTCAGGGCCTTTGGCCTCTACGCCTATAGAACTAACTTAATGTAATGTTCCTATGTACTTGCTTATTACATGTAAGTTCTGTAGGAGCGATAGATAGATTTTAACTAATACTTCAGATGGCAGAGAGTAGTATTCACTGTCGAGTGCTGATGTGAACTAATTTATTTTGGAAACGGTAACCTTAAGCACAATTGTTAACAAGTCGTACCGCTAGTACAGTTCATAGCACAGTGTGTGAGCGGGACGGACGATGTGCGAGCGAGATAGAGCAACTATTAACACGTGCGCTCCCGCGCTGCGCTAGTCAGTAGTTCGTTCTAGGATTTTATGTCACTATATATAAGTTCGCTCCACTTTTAATAAGCACTTTCTAATCATGTCATTTCGATTCGCTTAAAAATACCTTCATTCACTAGGGAAAGCTCGGGTGGTCCTTCCAAGCTGCTGACAATGAGTAGCACGTACCAGGGCACTATGCGATCCAAGAGGTCGTTGTCCAAGAACGCCAAGAAGGACAATGTAACAGGTTGGTTCGAAAACATACCACTTTATTCATAATAGTTATATAAGGCTTATTGGCTTCTCAAGATAAAATCGTTTGAATAAATGAAACGAATGAAAATTACTTGTAAGGATTGAAAATGGCTCTTGAACGAATGAAGCGAATGAATATAATTTTTGAATTTATGAAAATGACTTGAATGAATGAAAATTAATGCGAATCAGAACAAAATAAATGTGTTTAACTTTTTTTTAACGAGCCGATGAACCTCGTGTGGTCTGAATTAGATATATTCGGATCCGATTTGGTCGATGTGGTCGCTGTAGTCGGTGTGGTCGATGTGGTCGATGTGGTCGGTGTGGTCGATGTGATCGATTTGGTCGATGTGATCGATTTGGTCGATGTGGTCGGTGTGGTCGGTGTGATCGATGTGATCGATTTGGTCGATGTGATTGATTTGGTCGATGTGATCGATTTGGTCGACGTGATTGATTTGGTCGATGTGATCGATTTGGTCGATGTGGTCGGTGTGGTCGGTGTGGTCGATGTGATCGATTTGGTCGATGTGATTGATTTGGTCGATGTGATCGATTTGGTCGATGTGGTCGGTGTGGTCGGTGTGGTCGATGTGATAGATTTGGTCGATGTGATTGATTTGGTCGATGTGATCGATTTGGTCGATGTGGTCGGTGTGGTCGGTGTGGTCGATGTGATCGATTTGGTCGATGTGATTGATTTGGTCGATGTGATCGATTTGGTCGATGTGGTCGGTGTGGTCGGTGTGGTCGATGTGTAAGATTTGGTGGATGTGATTGATTTGGTCGATGTGATCGATTTGGTCGATGTGGTCGGTGTGGTCGGTGTGGTCGATGTGATCGATTTGGTCGATGTGATTGATTTGGTCGATGTGATCGATTTGGTCGATGTGATTGATTTGGTCGATGTGATCGATTTGGTCGATGTGATCGATTTGGTCGATGTGATTGATTTGGTCGATGTGATTGATTTGGTCGATGTGATCGATTTGGTCGATGTGGTCGCTGTGGTCGGTGTGGTCGATGTGGTCGATGTGATCGATTTGGTCGATGTGATTGATTTGGTCGATGTGATCGATTTGGTCGATGTGGTCGGTGTGGTCGATGTGATCGATTTGGTCGATGTGATTGATTTGGTCGATGTGATGGATTTGGTCGATGTGGTCGGTGTGGTCGATGTGATTGATTTGGTCGATGTGATTGATTTGGTCGATGTGATCGATTTGGTCGATGTGGTCGCTGTGGTCGGTGTGGTCGATGTGGTCGATGTGATCGATTTGGTCGATGTGATTGATTTGGTCGATGTGATCGATTTGGTCGATGTGGTCGGTGTGGTCGATGTGATCGATTTGGTCGATGTGATCGATTTGGTCGATGTGGTCGGTGTGGTCGGTGTGATCGATGTGATCGATTTGGTCGATGTGATTGATTTGGTCGATGTGATCGATTTGGTCGATGTGGTCGGTGTGGTCGGTGTGGTCGATATGATAGATTTGGTCGATGTGATTGATTTGGTCGATGTGATCGATTTGGTCGATGTGGTCGGTGTGGTCGGTGTGGTCGATGTGATCGATTTGGTCGATGTGATTGATTTGGTCGATGTGATCGATTTGGTCGATGTGGTCGGTGTGGTCGGTGTGGTCGATGTGATCGATTTGGTCGATGTGATTGATTTGGTCGATGTGATCGATTTGGTCGATGTGGTCGGTGTGGTCGGTGTGGTCGATGTGATCGATTTGGTCGATGTGATTGATTTGGTCGATGTGATCGATTTGGTCGATGTGATTGATTTGGTCGATGTGATTGATTTGGTCGATGTGATCGATTTGGTCGATGTGGTCGCTGTGGTCGGTGTGGTCGATGTGGTCGATGTGATCGATTTGGTCGATGTGATTGATTTGGTCGATGTGATCGATTTGGTCGATGTGGTCGGTGTGGTCGATGTGATCGATTTGGTCGATGTGATTGATTTGGTCGATGTGATCGATTTGGTCGATGTGGTCGGTGTGGTCGATGTGATCGATTTGGTCGATGTGATTGATTTGGTCGATGTGATCGATTTGGTCGATGTGGTCGGTGTGGTCGGTGTGGTCGATGTGATCGATTTGGTCGATGTGATTGATTTGGTCGATGTGATCGATTTGGTCGATGTGGTCGGTGTGGTCGGTGTGGTCGGTGTGGTCGGTGTGGTCGGTGTGGTCGATGTGATCGATTTGGTCGATGTGATTGATTTGGTCGATGTGATCGATTTGGTCGATGTGGTCGGTGTGGTCGGTGTGGTCGATGTGATCGATTTGGTCGATGTGATTGATTTGGTCGATGTGATCGATTTGGTCGATGTGATTGATTTGGTCGATGTGATTGATTTGGTCGATGTGATCGATTTGGTCGATGTGGTCGCTGTGGTCGGTGTGGTCGATGTGGTCGATGTGATCGATTTGGTCGATGTGATTGATTTGGTCGATGTGATCGATTTGGTCGATGTGGTCGGTGTGGTCGATGTGATCGATTTGGTCGATGTGATTGATTTGGTCGATGTGATCGATTTGGTCGATGTGGTCGGTGTGGTCCAGTGTCCCTTTCGATGTGATCGATTTGGTCGATGTGATTGATTTGGTCGATGTGATCGATTTGGTCGATGTGGTCGGTGTGGTCGATGTGATCGATTTGGTCGATGTGATTGATTTGGTCGATGTGATCGATTTGGTCGATGTGATTGATTTGGTCGATGTGATCGATTTGGTCGATGTGGTCGGTGTGGTCGGTGTGGTCGATGTGATCGATTTGGTCGATGTGATTGATTTGGTCGATGTGATCGATTTGGTCGATGTGGTCGGTGTGGTCGATGTGATCGATTTGGTCGATGTGATTGATTTGGTCGATGTGATCGATTTGGTCGATGTGGTCGGTGTGGTCGGTGTGGTCGATGTGATTGATTTGGTCGATGTGATTGATTTGGTCGATGTGATCGATTTGGTCGATGTGGTCGGTGTGGTCGGTGTGGTCGATGTGATCGATTTGGTCGATGTGATTGATTTGGTCGATGTGATCGATTTGGTCGATGTGGTCGGTGTGGTCGATGTGATCGATTTGGTCGATGTGATTGATTTGGTCGATGTGATCGATTTGGTCGATGTGATTGATTTGGTCGATGTGATCGATTTGGTCGATGTGGTCGGTGTGGTCGGTGTGGTCGATGTGATCGATTTGGTCGATGTGATTGATTTGGTCGATGTGATCGATTTGGTCGATGTGGTCGGTGTGGTCGATGTGATCGATTTGGTCGATGTGATTGATTTGGTCGATGTGATCGATTTGGTCGATGTGGTCGGTGTGGTCGGTGTGGTCGATGTGATTGATTTGGTCGATGTGATTGATTTGGTCGATGTGATCGATTTGGTCGATGTGGTCGGTGTGGTCGGTGTGGTCGATGTGATTGATTTGGTCGATGTGATTGATTTGGTCGATGTGATCGATTTGGTCGATGTGGTCGCTGTGGTCGCTGTGGTCGGTGTGGTCGATGTGATTGATTTGGTCGATGTGATCGATTTGGTCGATGTGGTCGGTGTGGTCGGTGTGGTCGATGTGATCGATTTGGTCGATGTGATTGATTTGGTCGATGTGATCGATTTGGTCGATGTGGTCGGTGTGGTCGATGTGATCGATTTGGTCGATGTGATTGATTTGGTCGATGTGATCGATTTGGTCGATGTGATTGATTTGGTCGATGTGATCGATTTGGTCGATGTGGTCGGTGTGGTCGGTGTGGTCGATGTGATCGATTTGGTCGATGTGATTGATTTGGTCGATGTGATCGATTTGGTCGATGTGGTCGGTGTGGTCGATGTGATCGATTTGGTCGATGTGATTGATTTGGTCGATGTGATCGATTTGGTCGATGTGGTCGGTGTGGTCGGTGTGGTCGATGTGATTGATTTGGTCGATGTGATTGATTTGGTCGATGTGATCGATTTGGTCGATGTGGTCGGTGTGGTCGGTGTGGTCGATGTGATTGATTTGGTCGATGTGATTGATTTGGTCGATGTGATCGATTTGGTCGATGTGGTCGGTGTGGTCGGTGTGGTCGATGTGATTGATTTGGTCGATGTGATTGATTTGGTCGATGTGATCGATTTGGTCGATGTGGTCGCTGTGGTCGCTGTGGTCGGTGTGGTCGATGTGGTCGATGTGATCGATTTGGTCGATGTGATTGATTTGGTCGATGTGATCGATTTGGTCGATGTGGTCGGTGTGGTCGATGTGATCGATTTGGTCGATGTGGTCGGTGTGGTCGGTGTGGTCGATGTGATCGATTTGGTCGATGTGATTGATTTGGTCGATGTGATCGATTTGGTCGATGTGGTCGGTGTGGTCGATGTGATCGATTTGGTCGATGTGATTGATTTGGTCGATGTGATCGATTTGGTCGATGTGGTCGGTGTGGTCGGTGTGGTCGATGTGATCGATTTGGTCGATGTGATTGATTTGGTCGATGTGATCGATTTGGTCGATGTGGTCGGTGTGGTCGATGTGATCGATTTGGTCGATGTGATTGATTTGGTCGATGTGATCGATTTGGTCGATGTGGTCGGTGTGGTCGATGTGATCGATTTGGTCGATGTGATTGATTTGGTCGATGTGATCGATTTGGTCGATGTGGTCGGTGTGGTCGGTGTGGTCGATGTGATCGATTTGGTCGATGTGATTGATTTGGTCGATGTGATCGATTTGGTCGATGTGGTCGGTGTGGTCGGTGTGGTCGGTGTGGTCGATGTGATCGATTTGGTCGATGTGATTGATTTGGTCGATGTGATTGATTTGGTCGATGTGATCGATTTGGTCGATGTGATTGATTTGGTCGATGTGATTGATTTGGTCGATGTGATCGATTTGGTCGATGTGATTGATTTGGTCGATGTGATCGATTTGGTCGGTGTGGTCGATGTGGTCGGTGTGGTCGATGTGGTCGATGTAATCGATTTAGTCGCTGTGGTCGATTTGGTCATTTTGATGTACATATGTAGTTTTAATACAGAAAATTAGCATAGATACTTTGCATCCGTGAGATGGGATAGTTTGCGATATAAAATGAAGTGAATCTTCCGGGGCAAATAGCAGTAACATAAAAATTTAATACAATGTAACCTGTATTGTAACCTCTTTAAACGCACTAGAGGTTGACCCGCGGCGCAGTCGCGGGCTAAGCTCTATTATTATATAAGACAGTAAGGCAAACGAACGTATAGTAAAATATAGAAACCAGCGATTAGTCAACTTAAGGGACATCTTGTAGATAATGAAAGCAGAAAATATTTTTCATTTCTCATATTTTGAAAGTACGCTTGTCCGTTGCCTAACCACAGAGATGAAAACAGCACTTTTCGTCCCTGGGAAACGATTGTCCCTTCTGTCAATTTTTTTTTAAATTATTTATTTTTGTTTATGGCTTGGCAGCTAGGCCTTTAAGCCAGATCTTAGATTACAATATAGTTTCTTCATTTTCTTAAGCCTATGTGTAGCACAGCTGAACTGTAGGTAATCAGCTAGTGCCATTCGACGGAGTTCCTGTGACAACTCAAAAAGCCACATTTGACTATACAGTTCGTATTTCTCACAAAACACATAATTAATACTCAAAAACGATCAATATCCTACAATTATTGTTCATTTTAGAGTAATTTTACAAATTTTTAGAGAATAAAACTGCACAGCACAAAGTCCCCTTTCAGTTCCCGCCAAAAACTCCTCAAAAATATTAGAAATCTGCGAACCATAGATAATACAACGACTGATGTCCCAAATTTCCTTACAGCGACTGTTAAATCGCGGCATAAATTTTAATAAAAAAATATCAACAAATTTGTAACATCATTTTATACTTATAAATAATTATTTTTCACAAAATTATTGTTAGTACCTAGACGCCGACAAAAGTGGATTCACACCTGCATACTGTAAAAACACACTTTATAACACCTTTCGGCATTTGGACTTCTTTTGTTTACTTTGTGTTTAAAGTATGTGATTAGAAAACAGCCAATTGTGTATTGTAATCTTTTATGGCAGTCATTAGCCAGGTGGGTCGGACTGATTCTAGGAAATTCGTTCCACGCGGCCGGGCAGACATATTACATCTCTGCAGTATAAACGAGTCGAGCGAGAACCACAAACGAAGCGAGACGTGTGTACATATCGGGAATATCTATTAGTGACGGACTTTGCGCGTTTTATGGAATTACGACCTTCTGCATTACGTTTGTCTTTGTTGTATTCGGTTATATTTGTGCCTGTGTCATACGTGTTTGTATAGTTCTAATAAACTCTATAATAATTCTAACGGCATTTTAATTCGAGTCTCGCTACTCGTAACATTATTATTTATTTTACACAAAGAGCTAAATGCTTAGTATCATCAGTGATAAAAAAATACTGTCTGGTAGAATACCACAGAAAAAGAAATTACTTGACTTTTTATATGTGACGTACGTGATGACGTTTCATCAGATTTAGATATGGATTTGACGCCTGATTTTATTAGAGAAGTAGCTGTTTGTTTAACTGGTCAGTTTTTATCTACTTTCCCCTTATTCTAAGTGAAAAGCACAGTGTTAACCTCGGGTGAAAGGCCTATTTAGGCACTCGAATTTGTGACAACTCGTGCCTAAATATGTCACTTTCAGCTCTCTTCAGAAATTTTATTCAAAGATTTAAGCAAGGTGATAACGCCGCCATTTCTTCAAATAAAGTCTTTCTTTCTTTCTTTCTTTCTTTAAAAGTATTAAGTATAATTATCTCTTTTCTAGACGCAAAACAAACTGGAATCAATGTTCAAGTAACTATAGCTAGTATTTTGGATACAATACTAAACTTCTCAAAGGTAAGCTTATCTTCTTCTTCTATCACTTATGTTGCAAGCTTGGAGCATAGTGTCGTAGTATGGCTCATTCATAAGTGAGTTCTGTGAGTTAGGGGCCATCCACAAATTGCCTCACATTTGCCAGGTGGTAGGGCATTTGCCCATCTGGATGGCTACCACCCATAACAGCCCTGAGTTCTGTTCCTGCAATAGTGGCCAGCTTGCAGTCTCCATTTAGAGAGCGGCATCATATTTATAGCACCTTTGGTGTTACAAGTGTCCGTAAGCGACGGTAACTGCTTTCCATCAGGTGGGCCGTCTGCCTGTCCCTCGAACTCATGCAATAAAAAATTAAACAAATTAATTAATTTGACTTTGATAGGTGAATCCAGAAACATCTCAAGCCCTGACCATCGAGATGATGAGAATTCTCATCGAGATGAAAGATCGAGGATTCAATCTAACTACTTGGATGTCGAAAATGTTGAAATTTGCTCTGTCACACGAAGCGTGTATCATCACGCCGCTTATTATAGAAGGAGCAAGATTGCTGGCCGATGATATCGCTAAAGAGGATGGGTGAGTGCTACTGTTAATTTTCACCAGGTTATCACCATCATAAAAGAATTTAATATTAATGACTTTGGCCGGGTGACTGACATGGTGGTGCCATACTGGAGACTTGGTTATACAGTTCTTAGGTTGAGCTCGGATGGTTTGACATCCGCGCGAACATAGAATATCGGCATGAAACGATCAACCGTTAGCTAATTGGACTTCGTACGATCTATGAGACTTCCGATGGCCCACTTTTCTCTGTCCCCATCCCCTCTAGGTATACCATTCCTTCTGTCTGATCCCATCTACTATTCCATCTCCTTTATCTCATTCCTCTTTTCCCATCCCTTCTATCCTATCTCGCTTACTTATCTCTTCTGTATCATTTCTTCTATTCCATCCCTTTTACTTATCCTATCCCGCTTCCTCATCCCATTCCTTTTATTTATCCTATCCCGCTTCCTTATCCCATCCCTTTTGTACCATTTATTTTATCCTGTCCCATTTACTTATCCTATCCCGCTAAATTATCCCATTTCTTCTATCTTACCCCACTTTCTTATCCCATCCCTTTTGTAACATTTCCTCTATCTTATCTCTTTTACTTATCCTATCCCGCTTACTTATCCCATCCTTTCTGACCCATAACTTCTATCCCACCTCTCTTACTTATTTCATTCCTTTTATACCACCCCTCTTATCCTATCCCTTCTATCCCATCCCATTCCTTTTATCGTATTGTAAAAGGCGGCAACCGCATAGGCTTCGTGGGCCTTCACCTCTATTAATGCCACGACTAGGTGGAGGAGCGAGATGGAATGTTCCTCCGTCTCAAAGAAAGTTCTTCCAGTGAGGCTATTATTGTTCCTCGCAGACCTAGGCCCATCTTTATTATTTAAAATTTGTATATATTGTTTGTACGTATTGGGAATCATTTGCGACCTCAATTATTGCACGGCGCCATCTATTGCCTTGTAAGTGTTCCACTATACGCCTATGGTTGTTAACAGCTTCGTAATGAAAAAAAAGTGCTATAATAGTGTTGTATTTTTCAAATGCCTATAATTTTTTTTTTTTTTAGTATTGAAAATATTATTAGTGATCTCAAGAAATCAACTCTGTATACGGAAGGTGAGGACTTGAGTAAAGCTCTATATGAAGACGTTATTTTGAGAAGACGCGGTAATGAACAGTTTGAGATCGGGTGAGTTTTCTTTTCTACTTAGCATTCAACTTTTTCAGGGATCCGTAAACACATTTGCTACGTGGTGGGGACATGTTGGGATAATTATCTTGATTCCAGCTGGCTCGATTGGTGTACACAGAATATCCAAGTGACATGGTTAATCGTCTTTCGTAGGATAAGTGAGAGTTCCGATGGGCTACTTGGCTCTCTCCCTCTTTTTTTTTGATAACGCAGGGGAATTTCTTTTCTTTGGACACCATCCTCGGGCCTGGTGAGTGGAGTTGCCGAGGATTGTATAGGGGGACTCTTGATCGGCCGTATGCTTCCATAGCGTCCGAGCGGAGGACAGGGGGATGGCCGGCCGTCAAACTACCCACTAAACCTAACTCCACAGGAACAATGGAGTGATGTATGATTCCTCTTCTGACTCCAATTAGGGCGTATCGCGCAGATGCGAGATAAAATGAAATAAATAGTTAAATTATATACTGTCTTCAATTTAGTTCGTACGAGTCGACCCGGAAGGTGACGTGAGGCGACTAACGACAGTGCCACGAACATCCACACATTACAATTTTTTGCTGAATTGCAACTGTCGCTAGCCGTCACAGAGGACACCCTCTCCAACAACAGAGAGGACAAGTCCGCGGGATCCCCACAGGTGCACGCGGCCTCCTGTGCTGGAATCATGCAGGGAGGAGATTTTGTGGGTCCGCACACGCACTCTCCTCTCTTTGCCTCTCCGGCACCTCCTTCTGGGTCATGACCGACTCACAAGGAGGCAATCTCGGACCAACATCTTTTACTGAAGAGCATGGCTATCCGTGCAGGAACGGAGAAAGAATACAATTTCCTGCGGCCGGGCGGCCTGTCGTAAGAGGCGACAGAACAACCCACAGCCAGGTGGTAGGGCATTTGCCCATCTGGATGGCTACCACTCCTGGTCTAGTGTATGCCGCCATAAGAACCTTGAGTTGTGTTCCGGAATTAGTGACCAGGTTCCAATTTCTCTTAAGAGAGCAGCAGCGCATTTTTAGCAAGTTTGGTGTTGCAAATGTCTATAGGCGATGGTAACCGCTTTCCATAAAGTGGACAGTCTGCCTGTCTGCTGATCTACAATAAAAAAAAGGCTTTCACCATGCCCTCCAGTGACTTCACCGGACTGACGCTATTTTCCCAATGGGACCTCTGTGGTCCCCAGGCGGCGCACTCCACAAGGGTATACAACTTCCCTCTTTCCCTATCCCATGTACCATGGTATAGGGGTATACAATCCCCATCGCTCTAACGTACTACTCCTCTCTGATCTCACTATCTCATCAGACTGGTAACGCGTAGTCTTCGCCCCTGCTGTTTCATACGTCTATAAGCGACGGTGATCGTGCAGGAACTGAGAAAGAATACAATTTCCTGCGTTGGGGCGGCCTGTCGTAAGAGGCGACAAAACAACCCACAGCCAGGTGGTAGGGCATTTGCCCGTCTGAATGGCTACCACTCCTGGTCTAGTGTATGCCGCCATAAGAACCTTGAGTTGTGTTCCGGAATTAGTGACCAGGTTCCAGTTTCTCTTAAGAGAGCAGCAGCGCATTTGTAGCAACTTTGGTGTTGCAAATGTCTATAGGCGATGGTAACCGCTTTCCATCAAGTGGGCCGTCTGCCTGTCTGCTGATCTCCTGCAATAAAAAAAAAGAACCTCCACTATTTTAGTAAGTAGAAAGTAGTTTAAAAACAAGAAACGTAGAAAATAATAAAAATGTTATTTTCGTAAAATCGTATTTTTTTTGTAATTATTGATTGAGTCAATATTTATTTTTATTTTTCTCTATATAAATATTATAAACGCGAAAGTTTGGAAGAATGTATGGATGTATGTTTGTTACTTTTTCACGCAGTAACTACTGATTGGATTTTGATGAAACTTAACAATGATATAGCTTGCACTATATTGGCTATAATTTATAAAGACATAGTGTGAATTATCCAAAATATTAATGATTTTCCATTAGTT
Source organism: Dendrolimus kikuchii (assembly GCA_019925095.2). Lineage (NCBI taxonomy): Eukaryota > Metazoa > Arthropoda > Insecta > Lepidoptera > Lasiocampidae > Dendrolimus > Dendrolimus kikuchii. Next base: position 10,506,088 of record CM034415.1, read on the forward strand.
TTTACTGGATTACCGCGCTTAAAACCGTTAAAACGTAATTTTATTATTTATTAAGCTTTATTATAATATAGGTTCGGGCATGTGGAAAGAATGCATGATGAAAGAATGACTAAACAGATATACAATGCAAAAGTGGATGGATGCAGAAGTCGTGGAAGGCCACGACACACCTTCCATGATCAAATTGATCGTGTACCAGCAGAAGGTGATGTCAGGAGCCTTAAGAACAGACGAGCGTGCATGACAAGAGCTATGAATGTCAAAGAAGCAAGTGAGGTGTGTAAGAATAAGCCTGAATGACGCTCTGTTGTTCGTGCCTACCCCGCAAGGGAACTGACGTGAAGTTATGTATGTATGTATGTATTATAATATAAAAAAAGAGCCTGAGATAGATGAATAATTATGATAAAAAATAATAATAAACTAGACGTGTTGTTGGGGAGTTTGTTGCTGCTTCTTCTCCTTTAAACAGCGATAACACGCTGCGAAGTGGTGTACATAGATTAGGAAGGAGATTTGAATTTTGACTTACACGTATGACCTTCAAAAACTGTTCTCCGGTGGAACTTATTCTGAATAAAACTTTTGAATTTGAAATTATTAATAATAGCTTTTTTCACTTAACGTCTTCAGGTCAGCATTATTAAAAACAGACTTTTCAATGGACGAAGAAAAACAGTTTTCATTGGAAGGTAAGTTCGATTCTCGTATTTTGATAAGCTTTAATAATCCACAGCTGAGCACGTGTTTTATAACATTTGCTGTTTTAAATTTCTGTAACTTTGGCCTTTTTTACCTTTAAAATGTAATAAAAGCTTTTTAAAAAGGTTTTTAAATACAAGCTTTTGAGATGCTAGATATCATGTAGCAGCAGAGTGGTAGCCAAGACAAGTAAAATGAGCCTAAACACGACGGGAGTTCCTATGGCCACCTTCCGACTCCATCAGATCAGCTCCATATTATTGCATTGTCACGCGATATACATATGCGTGCAAAATTTCAGCTCAATCGGAAACCGGGAAGTTGGTCAAATTTAACTTGCAAGATTCCACCGAAACTTACATACATACATAGGTACATCCATTGCAAGTTAAATAAAGGCTTGTAAAAAGTATGCACAACTTAATTAAGATTTGTCTTAAAACTTTTCGATTATACATCAATCACCATGTCACGTCGCTAATATTTAAGAGAAAAAAAAGTCGAAAAACATAACATTGTCATGTGTTACGTTTCTAAGACAATAAGCTGATTGTGTTATTTTAATTTCGTGTAAATTATTTTGACACTGTGACAAAGTTAGTTCGTCAGTATTTATGTGAAACTTCAAATAGGGCTGTCAAATTCATATTCATTTATTCGCTTAAAACATGGTACATAAGTTTGAGGTGATATAATGATACAACACTCACATTTTTTGCCTATGAGGTGTGCAAATTTTCTTCTTGGAACGGCTCAACTATAGTATTTGTAATTATTATACATACATACATACATAACTTCACGCCAGTTCCCTTGCGGGGTAGGCACAAACAACAGAGCGCCATTCAGGCTTATTCTTACACACCTCAGTTGCTTCTTTGACATTCATAACTCTTGTCATGCACGCTCGTCTGTTCTTAAGGCTCCGGTAATTATTATAATACATATAATCAGACCTTTTTTTGTCACTTCTTTTTTGGGGTCACGCTAATTCTCGAAAATTGTAAGTCCATAATTTTATTGTTCTTGTCTAATTTTTTTCAGTTTTTATGGCAATTTTACGATATTTTAGAAATTTCCTTTAAAAGCAAAAAAGCCCTGCATATCATTACAAATACAATATATAATCCTTATTAATATTATAAATACGAAAGTAACTCTGCCTAGCTGTTTGTTCCGCTTTCACGAAAAAAACTACGGGACCGATTTGGCTGAAACTCAGTATATATAATTATATATTCGATGCTTGATTTCGATGATTTCGAAGAAGAAAATTTGCACGCCTCATAGGCAAAATATGTGAGTTTTATATCCTTGTCACCTCTTTATGTACCACGCTTTAAGCAAATAAATGAATTTCAATTTGACAGCCCTATTTGAAGTTTCACATAAATACTGACGAACTAACTTTGTCACGGTGTCAAAATATGTTTTTAAAAATTAAAATTGTGTTCTTTTAGATCTAGTGGCAACATTCGGTAAATTGGCCAACTGGGATCAACTCACTATACAAGAGAAAGAGTGTGTCAAATCCTCTGATCTACCTCTTATCTGGACAGATATATCTACATTCAGAAGACAATTAAAGAATTATGAGGGTATGATGTCTATACATATATAGTTACTTGACCTCACTGATCGAACGACATATTATCAACGCACAGCTACTGGCGCTAGGATTGTGAAAATGTTCATGCTGGTACTTTATATAGGATTTTTGAAAATTCAAACACTAAGGGTGTAAAAAATAGGGACGAAATTGAACGAATGAATGAATGAATGAATGTTTTGTTGTGTTTCAAATGATACAGTTAACAGAAATAACATTTTACAATACAATAGGCGGTCTTATTGCTATTAGCGAATCCACCCAGACAACCTTTTTATTTTAGTATTTTTGAAGTTGTTTTAAAAAACCTAGTAAAATTACATATTAACTCATTGGGAGCAAAAGGCATGAAACAATATATCTCGAGGTTTTGAAGACTATATGTCACCAACGTTTCAGTGTTTTCAGAATGTATTTTACAATCCTTTCTACTCTTTTCTCAATTTCCTTGATGTGGTGGAACAGTGTCAAAAAACAACTGGTTTTTTTTTTCATAGCCTTGTGTTCTAATGAACTGATATTCTTTTGTCCTTTTTTTTTTTTTTTTAAACGACGAAATACACAAATGTCATTGTCATTGATTTGAAAATCGCGCCTTTTTCAATGTCAAGAGGTGGAGAGAATTAATGTTCTGTGGTCAACGCCCACTTCGACCCACCTCTTGACGTGGGTCGTTGTGAGTGATGTGTGATCGAAAATGATGACGTCATTATTGACGTTTTCGCCACGACGATAACGACCGGGGTCGCCTTGTGGAACGGGAGACGGAGTGTAGGCGACGCACACATACTTATATGTATTTTATTAACATTAATAAAACTATGATGTTACTTTTTAAGCGCGGCTTATTATGTGTCACTAGTCGCGCTATTTACGGCAAAATATTTGTTATTATCTAATTAAATAAAAAAATTAAAATTAAAATTTGACAGCCTCTGTGGTTGAGCGGGCTAAGCCTTTGCCGGCGTAGCTCACTGCAACGCAGAGGTTCCGGGTTCGATTCCTGGTATAGTAATTTTCGGAAACGTATTTTCTCCGTTATTTACTATGGTCTGGGTGTCTGGGATCGGCCCCAGAGTAGTCCGTTGTATATTACCTATAACACAAGCGTAACTTGCTTAATTTGGGGGTATACAATGTGTGTGTTTGTCTGCCGATTATTATTATTATTATTATTAAAATAAGGGCAGCAGGACGGGGTTCGCCACACGGTGCTTTTGGCTCAATTTGAAAAATCAGTCATCACGCGAGTCCCCGTTCGAAGTAAGCGCAACCGCCGTAATTGTTCTCCAGCGCCGTGTACACACCCCCGAAGCCTGGCAGCCATATTTTTCGGTGTTTTATTTAAGTACTACCAGCGTCCCCTACACAGAGTATATTGGGCGTTGTGAGCTACTAAAGGAACGCGCCGCTAGTGAATCATAAATTTTGTAGGTCCGGACAGTTGGTTTGGCAAAATGTGTATTGCCTACTGCGGTGAGAGTAAGCAAGATACTATACGACTCCTGTCAGTGGTTGATAGATGGCCTAGGAGATTATTTGTCACATCTGCGGTAAGTATTAACGTATGGTCGCCGTCGATACAGGATCTTATAACTACATTTTTTGTTTTGTTTTTTTTTTATATTTGCTTATAGGCAAACCGGCAAACGGGTGTAATATCCGTGCAGGAACGGAGAAAGAATACAATTTCCTGCGGCCGGGCGGCCTGTCGTAATAGGCGACTTAACAATGGCTACCACCCCTGGTCTGGTATGTCGCCATAACAACCTTGAGTTGTGTTCCGGCATTAGTGACCAGGTTCCAGTTTCCCTTAAGAGAGCAGCAGCGCAATTGTAGCAACTTTGCTGTTGCAAATGTCCATAGGCGATGGTAACCGCTTTCCATCAAGTGGGCCGTCTGCCTGTCGGCTGATCTCCTGCAATAAAAAAATAAAAAACGGGTGCACTTGAAACAGATATCTAAAGTCTCAACGAGGTAGGCAACGCATCGGCTCCTTTAGTGTTGCAGATGTCCATGGGCGACGGTAGCCACTTGCCATCAATAGGACCCGTCTGTCAGTTTTCCTATAAACAAACATAAATAGAAAAATACATACATACAGACATACATAACTTCACGCCAGTTCCCTTGCGGGGTAGGCACGAGCAACAGAGTGCCATTTAGGCTTATTCTTACACACCTCACTTGCCTCTTCGACATTCATACCTCTTGTCATGCAAGTTCGTCTGTTCTTAAGGCTCCTGACATCACCTTCTGCTAGTACACGATCAATAGAAAAATCTTATAGTTTAAGTGAATTGTGTATGCTTCATTATTTAGGAAGCTTGGTTCGGCGATTAATTTGATCTACGTGGATTTTTAGGTTGTTAGAAAAATGTCAACACCGATGCGTTCTCAAGAAGGCTTCTATTTTCGGTGTTACCACTCTTAAGACAATACAAATTGCACAACCTCTTAGTGTTGCCATTTGAATATTGGTTTAGTGCCATCTCGCGAAACCTTGTCGTAGATAAATTGTAAAAATTCTTTTATGAGAAATAAAGTTCTTTAACCCAATTTACAGAGTAAACAATTTTTTTATTGATTACTAGCAGCCCCGGCAGACGTTGTCCTGCTCTGAAAAAAAAATCTGGGACCCGATCTCAGCACCACCTACCGGTTCCAACGGGATAAAAAGTACCCTATGTCCGTCTCGTAGTTCTAAGCTACCTCCCCACCAATTTTCAGTTAAATCGGTACTGCGCTTCTTGAGTTATAAGTAGTGTAACTAACACGACTTTCTTCTATATATATATAGATGTTTAATATCGTCGTCGGCCATTCGCAGTCCACTGCTGGACGTAGGCCTCCCCAAGACGGCGCCACTCATCCCTGTCCTCTGATTCCGGACCTTGCACAGGTCGTCGGTCCATCGGGCTGGAGGGCGTCCGACACTACGTTTATCGAGACGCGGTCTCCACTCCAGGACTCGTCTGCTCCATCGGCCATCGGTCCTGCGGCAGATGTGGCCGGCCCACTGCCAATTCAACTTGCTAATTTTGCGAGCTATGTCGGTTACCTTCGTTCTCTTATGGATATCCTCATTTCTAATTTCATCCATAAGAGAAACACCCAACATAGCCCGCTCTATAGCCCTTTGAGCGACTTGGAACTTGTGGACCAATCCTGCCGTCAGTGTCCATGTCTCGGCCCCCGTAGGTCAGGACGGGGAGGACGCACTGCTCGAAGCCGGACATTTGGAAGGCTTGCGTGGGGCCATGGGAAAGCCAACACGTAGAGGCCCCGTGACAAATTTAATGTAAATGTGGCGTGACACTGACCGGCGATTATCCCTGTCTACAACATATAGTGATGCACCCAAGGACAAGCCCCGGCCAGTGTAGGACTATTGTGGGAAATGAGGACAAAAAGTACCGGGCTATTGGAGTGAACTGCTAGTGGTATAAGGGGTCTGGGAATATGGGGACTATGGCGTCTGCCCGTCGCAATGTTCGGGGAATATGGAAAAAGAGGCAGACGGTGACTCGCCACTCCCTGCATGGGCCCCTAAAAATGCCATAGAAGGCAGGGGCAACATGGATGTGAGTGGCTAAGGGGTGTAGAGAGGTGGGCTGCAGGTTCACCGAAGCTACTTCTGACGTGATGCCATTTATCACTTCCACCCCTGGAGCTTGAGTCTTAGCTTTAGCGATCTCCACTCCGTGTCGGCTGGTTAAGGCAAGCACGGAGGTGGGGGCCTTGCCTTGGCCCCCGGAGTCAGGAACGAGGTGTCGCTACTCACCTAAGGCTTCGCTACAAAGCCCCCCTGCGGGATTATTATTATTATTATTAATATCTCTACGGACTCGAGTTCCGTACCCTTTCTTACTACTTAATTTCTATGAAAAATTTGAGACTCCATACACGCTTATTGTTTATTTTTGTTACTGTGTGTGACATTAATTTAGTAATTTTTGTGTTTTGGTGTACCTTAAGAATAACTTAATATATTAATTTATTCTAATTTTAATACTAAACTTATACTAATGTAGAGTGTATCTGTTACTTGCTGGTGCTGTGAGGAAGTGCATGTGCAGCGGTGGCCTTATATCTATACTTATATATAGTCCTATCTAGTGCCATGTGTGTTGTTTTTTTTCTTTTACCTACTTACCAACTGGATCCTCCTATTGGCCCTCGAAGTTGTTGTTTGTTTAATATATGTGTTTTTATGGTATCTAGATAACTGAAACAATTAATTGGGAACAGAAAATCTTAGACGACAACTGTTTGAAGTATCCTTGTGTAATACGGGACGCCGACTGCCTGGCGGAATGGGCCGCGAGGCTTATGATCAGGTATTTTGGTATTAAGATGCTGTTCTAAATGGTATGCGCTGTCTCGCACGCGCATTAACACATTTATGACAATAGAGAAAGAGAGAGAGATGACACTTTATTGTACATAAAGAAAACAGAAAAACTTACAGCCTAAAAATATTGTAAATGTGCACAATCTTAGGTCTTATCGCTAAGAAGCGATCTCTTCCAGACAACCCGTGGCAGGAATAGAACGGATTATGTTTGTCAATGGTGGTATACATAAATATTAGACGATATGCAGTTACTTACATTATATTCTACTCAATCCCTATTAATATTATAAATGCGAAAGTAACTCTGTCTGGCTGTCTGTCTGTTCCGTTTTCAGGGAAAAACGACTGGACCGATTTGGCTGAAACTCAGTATATATATATTTTCGATGCCGAGGATGAACATAGGATACTTTTTATCCCGAAAAATGGGATAGTTTCTGGGATAAAAATATATTTGTTTGTTATGCTTTTACGGAAAAACGACTGGACTGATTTGGCTAAAAATCGGTATATATGTAATTTTCATACCAAGGTTGGACAGGGGATATTTTTCATCCCGGATAATGGGATAGATTTATGTAAAGATTATCCCAAAAGTGGGACAGGCTTTAGTTGGTTTTGTGATTTGCCATTTTCATCATTTTGGTTGTTTTGTCCTTTTTGCTCTTTTGCTCTTTCGCTCTTTCGCTCTTCTGCTCTTCTGCTCTTTTTGCTCTTTTTTGTCCTTTTTGCTCTTCTGCTCTTTTTGTCCTTTTTGCTGATTTTGTCCCTTTTGTCATTTTTGTAGTTTTCATTGACGGGGGATAGATAAATAAAACTAGGACTGTTTGTAATAGAGGATGAAAGTTTGAATGAGACCAATCATTTCTCAAGTTCATAGATATAAAAATGCATCGTCTATAAAAATGTGATAGTAACTCGATATGTCTTTCTGTTAAGTTTTCAGAAAACACTGGGAATACTGGATCGTTTTTATTGTAATTTTGTTTAAATGTAGTTTTAATGCCGAAAATGGACATATATATATATCATGCCAGGAGATCGGCATGAGTACATATCAAGCATCGAGTTTGCGACATAAAATGAAGTGAATTTTTCGGGTGCAAATGGCACTAACATAAAAATGGTGTACATTGTAACCTGTATTAACGCCTGCTCTTTAAACAAGAAGCAGGAACCAGAGGTTAACCCGCGGCGCAGCCGCGGGGTAAACTCTAGTAATCAATATAAAAATATTGTTACGAATTTGCGGAATTCGAATTAAAACCTCACAAACTTCCTTAGAAGTAGACATATCCATGCAGGAACGGAGAAAAAATACAATTACCTGCGGCCGGACGGCCTGTCGTAAGAGGCGACAAAACAACCCACAGCCAGGTGGTAGGGTATTTGCTCGTCTAGATAGTTATAGGTTACCACCCATAGAGTTTGCCACCATTTTTTTTTCTTGCAGGAGATCAGCAGACAGGCAGACGGTCCACTTGATGGAAAGCGGTTACCATCGCCTATGGACATTTGCAACACCAAAGTGGCTACAAATGCGCTGCTGCTCTCTTAAGGGAGACTGGAACCTGGTCACTAATGCCGGAACACAAATCAAGGTTGTTATGGCGACATATTTTAAACCAGGGGTGGTAGCCATCCAGTCGGGCAAATGCCGTACCACCTCGAAAACATATACATAATAACATAACAACCTTGAGTTGTGTTTCGGCATTAGTATGGCCAGGACCCAGCCTTCCTCTAGGGAGCGGAAGCACATTGGTAGCACCTTTGCTGTCACAAATGTCCATAGTCATAGGCGATGGTAATCGTTTTCCATCAGCTGCGTCGTCTGCCTATCTGCTGAAACCATGCAATTAAAAAAAAAGTTCTCGAAATCGAAAAAAGTGACAAGTTCGTCTTTCTCCTTGGAGTCTTCATTTGTTATTTTTCCTCAGATCGGCTCATGTGATGTCGACTCGCTCGTCGGACGAGCGAGCGAAGATGCTGTCCCGCTCTGACGAATTGAAATGGTGCGTTAGTGCGAACGAGAGGGGACTATCCGCACTCGTCTTGCAGTGTGTCAACAGGAATAAGGAGTAAGTCTTCTTTTATCCTTACCCGTTGTTTGAAGTGATAACTTCTTATGGGAGGATAAACCGCTTCGTTACGTAACGCGTTACGGCGCCATTCTGCCTGGCTTCTCTATCTCTCACGCATACGGCAGCGGCAGGCAGGCTCCTGAAGTGATAACTTCTTATGGGAGGGTAAACCGCTTCGTTACGTAACGCGTTACGGCGCAGTCGGTCTGGCTTCCCTTCCTCTCACGCATACGGCAGCGGGAGGCAGGCTCCGGAAGTGATAACTTCTTATGGGAAGGTAAACCGCTTCGTTACGTAACGCTTTACGGCGCAGTCTGTCTGGCTTCCCTTCCTATCACGCATACGGCAGCGGGAGGCAGGCTCCGGAAGTGATAACTTCTTATGGGAAGGTAAACCGCTTCGTTACGTAACGCTTTACGGCGCAGTCTGTCTGGCTTCCCTTCCTATCACGCATACGGCAGCGGGAGGCAGGCTCCGGAAGTGATAACTTCTTATGGGAAGGTAAACCGCTTCGTTACGTAACGCTTTACGGCGCAGTCTGTCTGGCTTCCCTTCCTATCACGCATACGGCAGCGGGAGGCAGGCTCCGGAAGCGATAACTTCTTATGGGAGGGTAAACCGTTTCGTTACGTAACGCTTTACGGCGCAGTCTGTCTGGCTTCCCTTCCTCTCACGCATACGGCAGCGGTAGGCAGGCTCCTGAAGTGATGACTTCTTATGGGAGGGTAAACCGCTTCGTTACGTAACCCGCTACCAACCACCCCTGGTCTAGAATATGCCGCCATAACAACCTTGAGTTGTGTTCCGGCATCAGTTCCAGTCTCCCTTTGAAGAGCAGCATCACATTGGTAGCACCTTTGTTGTTACGAATGTCCATAGGCGATGGTAAGCGCTTTCCATCAGGTGGGCCGTCTGCCTGTCTGCTTAACTCGTGCAATAAAAGAAGTAATATATTATTTTGAAAAAAAAAACCCTCTATACGCAATTACGACTCGTACAAGGCTATTTATTTGTGAATATAAAATTTCAGAGGCTTGTACGAAGATGAGATATTACCTTGGCTTGAACAAAAAGTGGTTGCATTAAGAAACATTGGTCTGGAGCAAAATGATTTTGAAAAATTAAGGAAAGCTTTGGAAATCGCCGGTAAGATATTGTCTATATGTATATAAGACTAACTTCTGCCCGCGTTTTCGTCCGCGTGGAATAGTTAAAAAAAAGTTTGGTCTTAACGTGATGATAGAGCCTAGCCTTTCTCGATAAATGGGCTATCTAACACTGAAACAATTTTTCAAATCAGCCCAGTAGTTCCTGAGATTAGCGCGTTCAGGCAAACAAACAAACAAACTCTTCAGCTTTATATTGTTACAACTTATATTCCGACAAAAACAAATTCCACCTGCATATCTGTAAAAACATATTTTATTACCTGTCGGCATTTGAAATAATTGTAATTCTTTTATAACCGTCTTCTTTTGTTTACTTATTTATTGTCATACGTTTCTAGAGAACAACCCATTGTTTTATTGTACTCGTTTATGGCTGCTTGCGGTCGAATAATTAGCCAGGTGTTGCGGATTACGGCGAGTACGATACGGGCACATTTGTATTTGTGAGGTATAAAACGACAGCCTGATGGGGAGAGGGGGCAGTTGAGCGAGAACCACGATCAAGGCGTGACGTGTGAACAATCGGGAATGTAATAGTGACGGACTTTGCGCGTTTTATTGAATTACGACCTTCTGTATACGTTTGGATGTGTTGTGTTAGTTTATATTTGTACCTGTGTTATACTGTGTTTGTATAATTCTAATAAACTCTATAATAATTCCAACGGCATTTTAATTCGAGTCTCGCAACTCGTAACAACATATTAGTATACTAGTTTCTACCCGCGATTTCGTCCGCGTGGAATAGTTAAAAAAAAGTTTGGTCTTAGCGTGATAATATATAGTCTATAGCCTTCCTCGATAAATGGGTTATCTAACACTGAAATAATTTGTCAAATCAGACCAGTAGTTCCTGAGATTAGCGCGTTCAAGCAAACAAACAAACTCTTCAGCTTTATATGTTAGTATAAGATAGAACAGACGAGCTTGCATGACAAGAGTTATGAATGTCAAAGAGGCAAGTGAGGTGTGTAAGAATAAGCCTAAATGGCACTCTGTTGTTCGTGCCTACCCCGCAAGGGAACTGGCGTGAAGTTATGTATGTATGTATGTATGTATAAGATATTATCTTTATAGACGTAACTAGCTATTGCCCGCTGCTTCGCTCGCGTAACTGTAGAATCAAGCAATTAATGTCAAACAAATGTTCTTTTTCAGATGAATATAGTCCAATATTTTTAGAAAAAACTTCCCCAGATATTATTATGTCCATGTATAAATTAATTTTGCAGTTGAACTGTGATTTGGATTGTAAGTAACATGTAACTATTGATTTAATTATGGTACACACGCACACGCACACGCACGCGCACGCGCACGCACGCACGCACGCACACACGCACGCACGCACGCACACACACACACACACACACACACACACACACACACACACAGAGAGAGAGAGAGAGAGAGAGAGAGAGAGAGAGAGAGAGAGAGAGACGCACGCACACACGCACGCACGCACGCACACACACACACACACACACACACACACACACACACACACACACTATTAAGCACATACACTCGCACACGTGTAATCACACTGACGCCCTTGCACTCATGCACACACGAAGTCACTCTGATGCACTCATGCACAAGCACGCACGCACGCATGCAGTAGCAGTGTAATAGATTTCGGTAATAATTATTTATTTTAAAGTTTTTAGTTGTAAAATAATGGAAATGAGATCGTGTGGTCATTTTTGACACGTTCAAAGTTATAATTCGAAATAGTAAAGTTAACCATTGTTGCTATCAAGATTTTTCACATAAATGATAAAATATAATATATTCCATTCCAGCGTTGACTTCAGACAAATTGGATGATGTATTGAAACATATAGACAAACAGACAGAAAAGAAAACATCTCTAACAGAGAAGAATAGACAGATTCTGACATCAGTGTATTTTCAAGCTATGATATATTACACTGACCTATCAAATGAAGGTATGTTAATGTTTTACATTCAGTTTTAACGCATTTAATATATGGAAAATCAAATCCGTAGCGTTTATAAAGCCGTGGTAGTCGTAAATATTTCTACCTAAAGCTTGTTATCTCACTCGCGAATTACGACATTTTTGAAGACATAAATTCACAGAGTATAACTACCACTCACCGTGTTACACAAATTTTATCAATAAAATTACGAATGAAATAAATTTTATATATATATATATATATATATATATATATATAATAATCATTTATTGCTAGAACTGTATATGTACATAGGCGTGTAATTTTCAGATCTTATAACTAAATCTAAATTGAAACTAATTTACAATAATATAATAGGTTGGGGAAAAAGTCTTTTTGCATATAGTATGTATGAACTTTGTAATAAGATCTCTTTGGCTATACCATTTGTATCTGGCTGGTTTTGGTATCATTAAAAAGTTTCAATTTTAAAGAAGACAATTCCAAATTCAAATTAGGAAAATGTGTGATTTTCATTTGTTTTTCTTATTGTTAAAATGAGTGAATCTAATGAAGAGATTCGATACATTTTAAAATGTTACTACAAAAAAGGTAAAAATGCAACACAAGCGCCGAAAAAAATTTGTGATGTTTATGGACCTAATGCAGTATCTGTGAGAGTAGCGCAAATTTGGTTTAAGCGTTTTCAATCCGGAAATGTTGATATCAAAGATGCACGTCGCCCTGGTCGCCCTGTTACGGACAAAATTGATGCCATTTTTGAAAAAGTGGAGCAAGATCGGCATATTAGTAGTTACGATTTAGCTGGAACTGGGAATTGACCACAAAACGGTTTTGGCGCATTTGAAAAAAGCCGGGTACACAAAAAAGCTCGATATTTGGGTGCCTCATGAGCTCACTGAAAGAAACCTAATGAACCGTGTACTCATTTATGATTCTTTCTTACGACGTAATGAAACCGAACCATTTTTGAAGAAGCTGATAACTGGTGATGAAAAGTGGATCATGTACGACAAGAACGTGCGAAAAAGATCGTGGTCAAAGGCCGGTCAGGCTTCACAGACTGTGGCGAAACCCGGGTTAACTCGCAACTAGGTGATGCTGTGTGTATGGTGGGATTGGAAGGGCATTATTCATTATGAGCTGTTACCGCCAGGCAGGACCATCGATTCTGAACTGTACTGCGAACAACTGATGAGATTAAAGCAAAAAGTTGAGAGAAAGCGGCCGGAATTAATCAACAGAAGGGGTGTGGTTTTTCACCATGATAACGCTAGACCTCACACATCTTTAGCCACTCAGCAAAAATTACGAGTTTGGCTGGAAGGTGTTAATGCATCCGCCGTGTAGTCCTGACCTTGCACCTTCAGAGTTTCACCTGTTTCGGTCTCTGCAGAATTCCTTAGGCAGTGTCAGATTAACATCACGAGAGGACTGCCAAAACCACTTGTCGCAGTTTTTTTATCAGAAGCCCCAAAATTTTTATAGCAATGGGATCACGTCCCCACCTACAAGATGGCAAAAAGTTATCCAACAAAATGGCACCTACATACTTTAGTCAAATGTAAATAAACTTTATAAAAAAAACCTTTTGAGTTTTTATATAAAATGCGAAGGAACTTTTTCCCCAACCTAATATATATATATATTACATTTCTATTTAATATAATGTCACTTGCCTACACTTTAATTATTAATTACTCGACTAAAATGACAGCTGCGACCAACCTTTTCTGATTCGTAAGCGAGTTGTAAGTGTAAGTAAGTGATATGGTGAAAGAAAAGAGAGAGATAGAGATGTATGTGTGTGCGAATATATATGCTTGTGTGGTAAAGATGACGCGTTAGATACTTCAGTTCTTCTTCTACTTTAGTGTAGTTAAGTACTTCATATATTTTGCCAGGTGGTAGGGCATTTGCCCGACTGGATGGCTACCACCCCTGGTCTAAAGTTTGTCTTGTCGGTATTATTAATTTCACACCCTAGCTTAGTTAAATATATGTAACACTTTTTGCCCGTGGTGCTGCGTTCGCCCCTTTCCCTTCCCCGCTGTGTGTCGTTGTGCTATAGACGATCTCTTTATACGAAATAAAGTATTAATAGAATTCTTATGGTATACTATTTAAGTGCAATATGTCGCCATAACGGCTTGAGTTGCCTTCCGGCATTAGTGACCAGGTTCTAGTTGCCCTTAAGAGAGTAGCTAGCGCATTTGTAGCAACTTTGATGTTGCAAATGTCCATTGGCGATGGTAACCGCTTTCCATCGAGTGGGCCGTCTGCCCGTCTGCTGATCTCCTGCAATAAAAAAAAATATTATTAAATTAAAATTTCAGAAAAAAGTACAAATGAGCGGATATCAGAGATGTCCGATATACTACATAGAGTTATAAGTCACAATTTGAAAGACAGTAAGACCTTCCTAGCGTTGATTTTGAATAAATTCAATAATTTCAAGGATTTGGACGAAGAAACGTCTAGGAAATTGATGAATGAGGTAATCTTTTTCTTTAACATTGGTTCAGTTCAAAAGTTTTATATTGGTTTACTAGTATGTGTCAGCAAAACTTCGTTTGCGTTGCCATGGCTAAGTTGCGTTTGTTAGTGCATTCTAATGGCGGTACAAAAGAGGTGACCACAGCGCTATCTTTTTGTCTGTATTGCCGTAAGTGCCGGATTTAGGCTGACCGTGTGGAGTTTCACTGAAATCCGTTCAGTAGTTTGACAGACAAATTTGCTGGTCCGGATTGAAAATCGAGTAGATTACGAAAATATAGTTTTTCGATATAATTAAAAATACATACATAACTTCACGCCAGTTCCCTTGCGGGGTAGGCACGAACAACAGAGCGCCATTTAGGCCCATTCTTACACACCTCACTTGCTTCTTTGACATTCATAACTCTTGTCATGCACACTCGTCTGTTCTTAAGGCTCCTGACATCACCCTCCGCTAGTACACGATCAATTTGATCATGGAAGGTGTGTCGTGACCTTCCACGACACACCTATAATTAAAAATAGATATCTATATAATTAATAAAGGTAATAAATTTTATCCAGGTTACATAAAAAGGTAATTAATAAAATAATTAGGAACTAATTATTTGAATAATGACTATTTGCACACATGGCACTAGTTAGGATAATATATATAGGTATAGACATAAGGCCCACACTGCACATGCACTTCCTCACAACACCGGCGTGCAACAGATACACTCTACATTAGTATAAGTGTAGTATTAAAATTAGAATAAATTAATATAATAAGTTATTCGTAAGGTACATACATCTCAACACAAACATGCATTTGTCGGGTTCACGCCGGGAGCGAACGAATGACGCTCCGAGAATAACACAATAATAATCTGAAATATTATAATCAAAGTTTATTACGGTGTGCGTGAGTGTCGGGGTGAAGGTAAGGAAAGGAATGCTCCGGTGGTTCGGGCATGTGGAAAGAATGACTAAACAGATATACAATGCAAAAGTGGATGGATGCAGAAGTCGTGGAAGGCCACGACACACCTTCCATGATCAAATTGATCGTGTACTAGCAGAAGGTGATGTTAGAAGCCTTAAGAACAGACAAGCGTGCATGACAAGAGTTATGAATGTCAAAGAGGCAAGTGAGGTGTGTAAGAATAAGCCTAAATAGCGCTCTGTTGTTATATGAAGTTATGTATGTATGTAAAGTTTATTACACTAGAATTATCACAATTACGATATTAAATATTGCACAATAATACACAGAAATATTAGGACAACTCCAAGGGTTGCATCCACGCTCGTCAGGTGTCGAGCAGCAATTTGCCCTCCAAGAATACTGCGATTATCAAGCAGTAATTATCGACCACAATATATTATGTGGTCCTCGTCCAAGACTGTCGGTTGAAGACTGCCCCTCCTCTGCCCGAACACCCAGTATTTATAAGGTCCTCGTAGCGCGCCGCAGTGACGTCACCCGGTAGTGCTGTGGCGCCACTTCAGTTACACTTCCTTCATAAAACTAACTTCGGCCATACGTATTAACTTCCAACATCCGGTTACTCCATTTCCGATATCCGTTTGCTTAATAATAAATGCTTCTACGTTGACATCCGGTTATACGACTTCCGATTACTACATGAAAGCATACTCTATCCGGTTATTGACTACTTCCGTCATATGATTAATTAAATGTCGCACACAATAACAAAGTAACAAATAAGCGTGTACAACTTCTTAACTTAACCTAACTTCTTAGGTGATGTCAGGAGCCTTAAGAACAGACGAGCTTGCATGACAAGAGTTATGAATGTCAAAGAGGCAAGTGAGGTGTGTAAGAATAAGCCTAAATGGCACTCTGTTGTTCGTGCCTACCCCGCAAGGGAACTGGCGTGAAGTTATGTATGTATGTGTGTGTGTAACTTCTTCTTAAATTTAATTGTAAAAAAGGGTACGGAACTAGAGTCCGTAGAGTTGTTAATAAAAAAAAAAACTAATGGGGTCTCTTTGGGACACCTGTTTGGAACGAAGTGCTCCTAAAATGTCTTAAAAATTCACAAAAGTCTCAAAAAGTGTGTTGATAAGCATCGAAAACCGTCGAAATTTTATCAGAAAACTATGTATAGAAATACATAAACAAACAGATAGTATCAAAAACAGCGTATATTACACTAATTGATATTTGCCAGGTGGTAGGGTATTTGCTCGACTGGATGGCGACCACCCCTGGTCTAGAGTATGCCGCCATAACATAACAACCTTGTGTTGTGTTCCGGCATTAGTGACCAGGTTCCAGTTTCCCTTAAGAGAGCAGCAGCGCATTTGTAGCACTTTTGGTGTTGCAAATGTCCATAGGCGATGGTAACCGCTTTCCATCAAGTGGGCCGTCTGCCTGTCTGCTGAACTCATGCAATAAAAAAATAAAAAAAAATATTTTAGATTTTATTTCATTGCATTAAATTTGAAATTGTATAATAATAATTAGTGAAGGAATTGTAATAATTTTTTTTTAAGTTATAATTTTTTTTTTTTATTATTAACAAATATAATGTAATATAAACTTAAGCAGTAGGCTCAATTTTAGTAATAACCGGCTTGTGGTAACTGAAGTAGGAAACATATGTTTGGGATTCTATTTTTTATTATTTATTATGTACAAAAAACCTGTATACTGTTTTATAGGATAGCCGTTGCAATCCACTCGCAAATACGTCGTAGTAATGGCAACGCGAACAAAGTTTCGTTGTTAGAGCTATTAAATGAATAAAAAGAACTATATATTTCAGTTGCAAAAAGTAATGCCATCGTTGGACCAACTCTTCGTTGACATTTTGGTCGAAGAGAAAGGTCTTATCTCGGCCGATGTGTCGAAGGAATTTCACGAGGAACAGAAATCAATGGAGATATATAAGAAGTATTTTCAGCTGGTCAACGACGCTGAACACTGCCTTTGGATGTACTGCGAGGACCTGATGGAGTGTGTTAAAGCCGGTGGTGAGTGCACTGACTGACTGAGGAGAAGAAGAAACTGAGGAGATTTGATGGAAACCGGACTTATAAACTTTAGTTGTGCAGTTTTATTTAAAAAAGCAACCACACACACATACACACACTTTTACTCACAGACACACACTCGTACTCTCTCACACATGCTCGTACTAACACACACACACACACACTCGTACTCACACACACATACACACACGTACTCACATACACATACACACACGTACTCACATACACATACACACACGTACTCACATAAACATACACTTTCGTACTTTCTCACACACGCTCGTACTCACACATACACACAGACACATACATTCTCTCTCAAACACACGCACACGTTCGTACTCACTCACACACACACACACACACACACACACACACACACATACATATATATTCATTCTCTCTCAAAAATACACACACACTCACATACTAGTACACACACACACTCGTTCTCTCTCTCTTTCTCTCTCTCTCACACACACACACACGTACTCTCTCTCTCTCACACACACACACACACACACGTATTCTCTCTCTCTCACACACACATACACACACACGTACTTTCTCTCTCTCACACACACACGTACTCTCTCTCTCTCACACACACAAACACACACGACCTCTCTCTCTCACACACACACACACACGTACTCTCTCTCTCTCTCTCTCTCTCTCACACACACACACACACACACGTATTCTCTCTCTCTCTCACACACACACACACACACGTATTTTCTCTCTCTCTCTCACACACACACACACACACGTATTCTCTCTCTCTCTCACACACACACACGTATTCTCTCTCTCTCACACACACACGTACTCTCTCTCTCTCTCTCACACACACACACACGTACTCTCTCTCTCTCTCTCACACACACACACACGTGCTCTCTCTCTCTCTCTCTCTCTCTCTCTCTCTCACACACACACACACACACGCGCGCGCGCGTACTCACACACACTAGTACTCACTCACGCATGCATAATCTCAAACACGTGCACACACATACATTGAATATCTCCCAGCTAAGCAAGTTACGATTATGTTAACCCAGACACCCAGACCATAGTACGTAACGAATCGATCGTTTATAAAATTTACCGTGGAATTGGACCCGGGATTTCAGTAAGCCATGGCTCTAACTTCACAATAACAAAAAAACCACCCAGCTACTCTTCTCATCTTATGAATTTCAGATCAACAAAAATGGGCTACTGTCTTCGCTAATCTAAAGCAGAAGATATTCGAAAATCCATTCAAAGGGACAGATTATCAGATTCTGATGAAACACAAACGTGAATTGTATCAAATTGAAGATTATGGTAAGTTCTTAATTTAACACGTAAACACCTGTTAGTGTGTGCCACTTGACATCTTTGCTTCCGTGATCACGGCTACTGAAAAGTGGCCGAAACGTCGGAATAACAAAAAAAAAGTAGTTGCGATTCGTTTTGCCACTTGTCCGTTGAAGTTTCACTTCTACTATGTGTCCCAGCACAGATTTCGATTTTTCGCAGGTTTACTGCAAATTATGATTTGGTTAGGTTATATATAATATATAATAACAGCCCATAAATGTCCCACTGCTGGGCTAGGGCCTCCCATTATAGGGGAATAGACAGTATACCCGCCACGCTTGTCCAAGGCGGCTTGGCAGGTTTGACACATCGGTTATCTCGATGTGCAGGTTGCATCACGATGTTTTCCTTCACCGTTCTTAGCACATGGTAATTGTAACAATATGCACGGTACATTTTAATTAATGCATTTTTCATTTGAACATATTTTATTTTATCAAACAAAAAAACTGAATTCGATCCGGAACCAATAAACACATCGATAGTCTACTCTATCTAACATTATGCGGCCTCTCGCCATGTTTAGTCTAAATTTATGCCGCCCCTCCACGCGGCCGTAACGCTTTGTCGTGACAGAAAAATCCTAAGACCACGTCCGTATATAGAAGTTTCACTTCAAAATCAAATAAATTACCGCGCTTAAAACCGTCAAAACGTAGTTTTAGTATGTATTTTGCCAGGTGGTAGGGTATTTGCTAGACTGAATGGCGACCACCCCTGGTCTAGAGTATAGCGCCATAACAACCTTGTGTTGTGTTCCGGCATTAGTGACCAGGTTCCAGTCTCCTTTAAGAGAGCAGCAGCGCATTCGTAGCACCTTTGCTGTTGCAAATGTCCATGGGTGATGGTAACCGCTTTCCATCGAGTGGGCCGGCTGCCTGTCTGCTGAACTCCTGCAATAAAAAAGAATGTAATTTATTTTTTCCAGCGAAAACTGATCCAACTGGAAAAAACAAAGTTTTCAACGGTATCAAATCTGCATTGGGTAATAAGAAAGAAAAAAAGACTATAAGATTGTCGCAACTTTGCAAGCGACTAGTCGACGACAAAAGCATCGCCGGCGACGCGAGCGTCGCGCGACTACTGGGATTGCTCCCGGGCATTACTGCCGTCAAATTTGATGAACAGGTAACGACGTACAATCTTCTGTACTAGGAGTGTCGAACCTTTATCTACGTATAACTCTACGTATTGTCACGAGTTGCAGGACTCGAATTAAAATGCCGTTGGAATTATTATAGAGCTTATTAGAACTATACAAACACGTATAACACAGGTACAAATATAACCGAACGCAACAAGTCCAAACGTAATGCAGAAGATCGTAATTCAATAACACGCGCAACAGTCCGTCACTAAATAGATCACCGAATGTATACAAGTCTCGCCTTAATCGTGGTTCTCGCTCGACTGCCTCGTCCCCCAATCGAGGCAATATGTCTGCTCCGGCCGCGTTGACCGATATTTCCTAGAATCAGTTTGTACTTTAAATCCTACACACCTGGCTAATGACTGCAATAAAAGATTACAATACACAATGGGCTGTTTTCTAATCACAAATTTTAGACACAAAGTAAACAAAAGAAGTCCAAATGCCGAAAGGTAATAAAATGTGTTTCTACAGGTATGCAGGTGTGAATTTGTCTTTGCCGGCGTCTAGGTCGTAGCAGTATGTATAACTCTTTTCTTTCACCATATCCCAATTAATTGGGGTCGGCACAATGTCTTTTCTTTCCACACTCCTCTATTCTGACATACATCTTCTGTCACACCACAAATCATCATAATTATCATCTTTCACACACTCCATTAAATCTCTTTATTGGTCTAGCTTTACATTTGTACCCACCCATCTTGTAGTTTAACATTCTTGTCGTCACGTGACTTTCATCCCTCCTCATTATATGTCCATAGCAACTTAGTCTTCTTCCTCTCAATTCTTCAGTCACGGGTGCAACTCTCAAAGATCCCCTTATGTACTCATTTCTAACCTTATTGTTGTAACACCACACATCCATCTCAACATTCTCATCTCAGCTGAGTAGAGACATTTGTGATTTATCACTTTGGTGGCCCAACATTCTAACCCGTATAGCATGACTACTATCCGTGCAGGAACGGAGAAAGAATACAATTTCTTGCGTTGGGGCGGCCTGTCGTAAGAGGCGACTAAACAACCCACAGCCAGGTGGTAGGGTATTTGCTCGACTGGATGGCGACCACCCCTGGTCTAGAGTATGTCGTCATAACAACCTTGAGTTGTCTTCCGGCATTAGTGACCAGGTTCCAGTCTCCCTTAAGAGAGTAGCAGCGCATTTGTAGCACCTTTGGTGTTGCAAATGTCGATAGGCGATGGTAACCGCTTTCCATCAAGTGGGCCGTCTGCCTGTCTGCTGAACTAGTTCAATAAAACAAATAAAAATAAACTGGCCGTAATATTAAAATATAAAAAATGAACACTCTTAAAATGTGACTCCCATAGAGTAAATAATAACCAGCAACAAAATTAAAATGAACAAGTTGACGGTAGGCTGAATAAAACTTTAACAATACTCGTTGACACTTGACATCTTTGTCTTCCGTGATCACGGCCACTGTAAAGTGCCCGAAACGTCGGAATAACAAAAACAAAATAAATTACCGCGCTTAAAACTGTTCAAACGTAGTTTTATTATTATTGTTGCATGCCGCAAAGGAATGCGCACACCTGCCTGTCGTAAAGCGCAGTTTTATTGCCTTCCCGGATTTAGGAATTCTTCTGTTTACTTTGTGTTTAGAATTTGCAATTAAGAAAAACATTCTATTGTTATCGTACTTGTTTTATGGCTGTCATTAGTGCCGGACTAATCCTTATTGTTATTGTTTTGAACTTTGTTGGCCGTTCGCAGGTGTGCAAATTACATTTTCTTGGAAGAACCCAACCCACGAGCTTTCATTGTGTATTGTACAGTTTACTATAAAACAATGCCCAAACAGAGGGGTGAGGCAGTCGAGCGAGAATTACGATACGATTAAGACGTAGATTCGACGAGCGATATAGTGACGGACATTGCGCGTGTTATTGAATCGTGCAGTTGTATTAGTAGTGTCTAGCTATATTTGTACTTATGTTATACCTGTTTGTATAGTTCTAATAAATTCTATAGTGATTCCAACGGCATTTTAATTTCGAGTCCCTCACTCGTAACATTATTAATATATAAATATTCGTGGCATCTCTCTAATTTACATCTTCTAGATTATGATCGATTTTCTAGGTAACAGTGTTCACCGATTCGAAACGGCGTCCGTGCATGTTCCGCGCGATATTGTCCAACGGGGAGTCGCGTA
This sequence comes from Dendrolimus kikuchii, assembly GCA_019925095.2. Taxonomy (NCBI): domain Eukaryota; kingdom Metazoa; phylum Arthropoda; class Insecta; order Lepidoptera; family Lasiocampidae; genus Dendrolimus; species Dendrolimus kikuchii. Next base: position 10,528,161 of record CM034415.1, read on the forward strand.
AGTATCTGCACAAGTGCGGCGAACCGGTGCGCGTGGACTCGGCCGCGTTGAGCGTGCAAAGGGCGTGTAACTCGCTGTGGCGCGTGGATCGACACGTTTACAACGTAAGCTAAATTTAATTTATAGAAATTTATTATTTTGTTCGTAATGTTTTTTATTCTTCTGTGCGTGTATAAGTGTTTTTTTTTTTTAAGAAAACTGCTAGAAAATATAAAAAGCCCTTTAAATGATACTATTTACTGAGATGCAAAGATTCTCAGGTGACATATCCTGCAGTGGTAAATTTCATACAAAATAATTTTCCGTTATTTACTATGGTTTTGTTGTATGTGGTTGGTTCTCGAGTTATGTGCAAACATAAAATGTGTAAACATTTAAAAAATAGAACACACACACACACACACACACTTAGCGTCTACTCACGCATCACACACACATGCACACACAAGTGCAAGCGCACACATAATGCACACTCGCATACCTTTGCGCATACACACACACCCATTTCGAACAACGCCTTTTTCGTTTCTCATAATAGTACATTATGGTACTAGTGTGTAACATTGGTGATTACCGCCGAGGCGCCATTGAGACTCGAGCCGTAGGCGAGGGTCTTAAGAGAGCCGAGGACGGTAATCATCAATACACACGTGTATCATACGACGTTTTTCAACACACTTGTGAATAAAATAACAACAAAAACTCATTTTATTTAGTAGATAAAAAAAGTTATATATGAGTGAAAGTTTTATTTATTAAACACGTACGAGTTAAAATTATCTATTTAAATAAGAATTTGCATGAAATGAGCAAGCAATAGGAACATTAATTTATTTGTTCTATAGAACACGATCTTTATTTTTACAACACACTTGCTCATAAAGTGGCTCTATGGTCACCGCAATTAGGCACAGAATGACACCCATTATCAAACTGTGAGTAAAAAACATTATAACTCACTAGTGAGTTATAGATTTTTTTTTTAATTTTATTGGTTGAGTTGCTTTGTTCTTAAAAAAGTTTTTATTAAAAAAAAAAAGATCGTGTTCTATAGAACAAATAAATTAATGTTCCTATTGCTTGCTCATTTCATGCAACTTCTTATTTAAATAGATAATTTTAACTCGTACGTGTTTAATAAATAAAACTTTCACTCATATATAACTTTTTTTATCTACTAAATAAAATGAGTTTTTGTTGTTATTTTATTCACAAGTGTGTTGAAAAACGTCGTATGATACACGTGTGTATTGATGATTACCGTCCTCGGCTCTCTTAAGACCCTCGCCTACGGCTCGAGTCTCAATGGCGCCTCGGCGGTAATCACCAATGTTACACACTAGTACCATAATGTACTATTATATGTGCGAAGTCGCGTCCCAAACTCCAAAATCGCGGGTTCGATCCTGGCTGGAACGCATGCACCACTTAGTCAATTTTCTGATCTAATGTGCATATTGTTACAATTACCACGTGCTAACAACGGTGGAGGAAAACATCGTGATGCAACCTGCACATCGCGATAACCGATGTGTCAAACCTGCCAAGTCGCCTTGGACAAGCGTGGCGTGTATACTGTCCGTTCCCCCTATAATGGGAGGCCCGAGCCCAGCAGTGGGACATTTAATAATATAATAATAATAAAGACTTTGTTTCCAAAATCTTTTTACAATAATGGTTTTCATGTGCATACATGTAGCTTGTTAGTTTTGTTAGATGTTAGTTGTCATGATTGTGTGTAATAGTATATGTTTGTAGTTAATTAGGTTAGTATTATGTTAGTAATTTTTGGTTAGTCTTGATTATGGACCCCTCTACGGGTGAAGGCCATATCTTAAAATGAAAGTGAAATCAGTGAAGAGTGAATTTGGGGAATAGTTTGAATGGAGCGTTAGGTAAACTTCTAGGCGCTAAGAACCTCAGCCAGAAGGCCCAGCTCGCCATACACAACGCGGTGTTGGTACCTACGCTCACGTATGGAAGCGAGAGTTGAGTATGGAAGAGAGAGCATCAGAGTAGAGTAAACGCGGTCGAGATGCGAGCACTGCGCAAAATCTGCGGAGTGACGCTCGCGGACCGCGTTCGTAATACCGAAGTAAGAAAGAGAGTTGGTCTGAAAGAGAGTGTCGGGGTGAAGGTAAGGAAAGGAATGCTCCGGTGGTTCGGGCATGTGGAAAGAACGACTAAACAGATATACAATGCAAAAGTGGATGGATGCAGAAGTCGTGGAAGGCCACGACACACCTTCCATGATCAAATTGATCGTGTACTAGCGGAGGGTGATGTCTGGAGCCTTAAGAACAGACGAGTGTGCATGACAAGAGTTATGAATGTCAAAGAAGCAAGTGAGGTGTGTAAGAATGGGCCTAAATGGGGCTCTGTTGTTCGTGCCTACCCCGCAAGGGAACTGACGTGAAGTTATGTATGTATGTATGCAAGTGAAATCTTATATTGAAATTTCGTTTAAAATCTCCTTAGACACCGGGTTGCCTGGAAGAGATCGCTATAAGCGATAAGGCCGCCCGTTGTTCTAATGCAAATGTATCCATATCAATTGTCTAGATTTAAGTTTATTTTTTATTTTATTGCAGGAGCTCAGCAGACAGGCAGACGGTCCACTTGATGGAAAGCGGTTATCATCGCCTATGGTCATTTGCAACACCAAAGGTGCTACAAATGCGCTGTTGCTCTCTTAAGGGAGACTGGAACCTGGTCACTAATGCTGGAATACAACTCAAGGTTATTATGGCGACATACTTTAAACCAGGGGTGGTGGCCATCCAGTCGGGCAAATGCCCTACTACCTGGCTGTGGGTTGTTTTTGTCGCCTCTTACGACAGGCCGCTCCAACGCAGGAAATTGTATTCTTTCTCCGTTCCTGCATTCACTTATGGTGAGCAATAAAGGGGTTTCATTCATTCAAGGCCTCCTCCATCTTCTTCCAGGTTTTCTTGTGTTTACTTAGGAACATCCAATCTTTGCCTGCTGTTTCCGATATGTCATCAGCCCACCGTTTTATCGGTCTTTCCACTTTGCGTTTTCCCACTGGCCCTTTCCGTCTTGTAGTTTCTATTGTCCATCTTTCAATCGATTTCTTGAAATATATTCTCCAGGACAGCAATACACAATTTTATAGTAGTGGGACATTTGTTACGCTCGCGGACCGCGTTCGTAATACCGAAGTAAGAAAGAGAGTTGGTTTGAAAGAGAGTGTCGGGGTGAAGGTAAGGAAAGGAATGCTCCGGTGGTTCGGGCATCTGGAAAGAATGACTAAACAGATATACAATGCAAAAGTGGATGGATGCAGAAGTCGTGGAAGGCCACGACACACGTTCCACGATCAAATTGATCGTGTACTAGCAGAAGGTGATGTCAGGAGCCTTAAGAACAGACGAGCGTGCATGACAAGAGTTATGAATGAAGCAAGTGAGGTGTGTAAGAATAAGCCTAAATGGCGCTCTGTTGTTCGTGCCTACCCCGCAAGGGAACTGGCGTGAAGTTATGTATGTATGTATGGGACATTTATCGAGCTGATATTATATTTGTTGGCATAGAGAAATAACACAAATTACTGCAACCAAGCTGCTTGTTCTAAGAGGCAACAAAACGACTCACAGCCAGTTTGCAGGGGATTCTCTTATCTGGATGGCCCTAGATGCCACCATAACGATCTTGAGTTGTGTTCTGATAACAGTGACCAGTGTTCCAGTCCCCTCTTTAAGACCGGCAGCATATTAGAAGCATCTTCATCCGTGCAAGAACGGGAGAAAGAATACAACTTCCCGCGTTGGGGTGGCCTGACGTAAGAAGCTACCACATCAGGTCTAAAGTATGCCGTCATAACAACCTTGAGTTGTGTTTCGGAATTAGTCCCCCTTTAGAGCGGCAGGACATTGGTTACCACCTTTGGTGTTGCAAATGTCCATAGATGGTAATGATCGCTTACCATCAGGTGGGCCGTCTGACTGTCTGCTGAACTCGTGTAATAAAAAAAAATCTGTTACAATTAAAGTTTATTTTTTATTATCAGGTAACGCCGCTAAGTGAAGACTGCGGTCTCATTGAGTATTTGGAAGATCATGAAAGGGTCCGAAGTCTTATTTCTGGCGTTTGCGAACTAAAAAGTAAGTCAAGTATCTTAGAAAGACACTGAACCAAAATTCTCAATGCGCTTTATTTCCAATAATATAATTAATTGATGAATCCCATCTCAACAGTTGTTTTTATATTCTTAGTAGATTTCAAGAGGACCTCTGACACAGAGTTGATATTGACTCCAATCCGGGAGTTGGTGAGACTTCACGACCGGAACTGCTCAAAGATTCCGAGTTATGCTTTAAGGTGAGATCATTTACGTCAATCTTATACTAACATATAAAGCTGGAGAGTTTGTTTGTTTGTTTGCTTGAACGCACTAATCTCAGGAATTACTGGTCTGATTTGAAAAATTCTTTCAGTTTTAGATAGACCATTTATCGAGGAAGGCTATATGTTTATAAATTAGTTTAGGCCTTGTCGAACCTAAGACACTTGTGGCTCTAATGACATTATTCTCCATAACCGAACACAACAAATCCAAACGCAATGCAGAAGGTCGTAATTCAATAAAACGCGCAAAGTCCGTCACTAATAGATTCCTGATTGTAGTACACACGTCTCGCTTTGATCGTGGTACTCGCTCGACTGCCCCTCTCCCTCAATCAGGCCATCGTTTTATACTGCAGAAATGCAATGTATCCGCCCGGCAACGTGGACCGAATTTCCTAGAATCAGCTTGTACTTTAAAATCCGTAACACCTGGCTAATGATTACAATACAACAATAGGCCGTATGCCAATAAGTAAACAACAGAAGAGGATCATAAAGGAATTACAATAGTTTCAATGTTATTAGTTCAAATGCCGACGCGTAATAAATGTGCTTTGTTTCAGATATGCAGGTGGATTTTGTTTTTGTCGGGACCTGAGTTGTAACAATATTAATCTTATTATATAAATATACATATAATGAAATATATAAAGCATATGTATATATATATGTATATATATATATATACATATATATATATGTGTGTATATATATATATATATATATATATATATATATATATATATATATATATATATATATATATATATATATATATATATATATATATATATATATATATATGGTGATGGTGATGTCAGTAGCCTTAAGAACAGATGAGCGTGCATGATAAGAGTTATGAATGTCAAAGAAGCAAGTGAGGTGTGTAAGAATAAGCCTGAATGGCGCTCTGTTGTTCGTGCCTACCCCGCAAGGGAACTGGCGTCAAGTTATGTATGTATGTAGTTACGTATAATTCTAAACTCGTGCTTTCACCTCAATACAAATAGAAAATAAAGTCTCAATTTTTAAGGTCCGCCATAGAGAAGAACAGCGCAAACACAGAAGATTTCATAGCGAAGAAGAAGAATTTCTTAAGCACCTTAGCTACGATGACAGTTCTCAATTGGGTTCTTGGTTAGTTTTAATTTTTATACTTACCCGTTGCTAAATTAATTTCCGTCTATACCTCCCATATTATACAGCATTTTTTTCTAGAAAAAAAAAAATATATTAATCACAGATTTTGGATGCATCTGGGATTATTTCTGTTACTGACGTATTTATGTTTAATTTATTTTTTATCATAGTTATAAACACAGAAGGCGTTATTTATTATTTGTATATTGTGTTAATACTAGCTACGCCCCGCGGTCTCACCCGCGTGGTAATGGAAAATCGTTATATTTCGGATAATTCACACTATATCTTCATAAATTATAGCCTATGTGTTATTCTGATGTGTAAGCTATATTATTGTAAAGTTTCATCAAAATCCATTCAGTACTTTTTGCGTGAAAGAGTAACAAACATACATCCGTACATACAAACTTTCGCGTTTATTATAGTACTAGAGTTTACCCCGCGGCTGCGCCGCGGGTCAACCTCTAGTGCGTGTCTCTTGTTTAAAAAGCAAGTGGTACAGGTTACATTGTATTAAACTTGTATGTATTTGCCCCCGAAAGATTCACTTCATTTTATATCGCAAACTATACCACCCCGTCTATATGTAAACTACATAAATGACAAAACTTGACAAAAATGACAAAATATATAACACGGACCAAGTGGACCAAGTGGATCCAGTGGACCCAGTGGACCAACTGGACCCAGTGGGCCAACTGGACCCAGTGGACCAAGTGGACCCAGTGGTTCAAGTGGACCCAGTAGTCTAATTGGACCCAGTGGACCCAGTTGACCCAGTAGGCTAAGTGTTCCAAATGGACCCAGTGGACCCAGTAAACTCAGTGGACCAAGTGGACCCAGTGGACCAAGTGGACCCAGTGGACCAAGTGGACCCAGTGGACCAAGTGGGCCCAGTAGACCCAGTAGAGGAAATGGACAAAATCACAAAACCAGTCCGGGATTAACTTTACATAAATCTATCCCAAAATGTATCCCATTATCCGGGACAAAAAGTATCCCTTGGGCACTCTCGATATTCAAATTATATATGTACTGAGTTTCAGCCAAATCGGCCCAATAGTCTTTCCATAAAAGGATAACAAACAAAAAGACAAATATATTTTTATCCCGGAACCTATCCCATTTTTCGGGATAAAAAATATCCTATGTTCATTCTCGGCATCGAAAATATATATATACTGAGTTTCAGCCAAATCGGTCCAGTAGTTTTTCCGTGAAAACGGAACAGACAGACAGACAGACAGAGTTACTTTCGCATTTATAATATTAATAGGGATTAGTAGGATTAGGGTCCGTACAAGGTAATACAGAGTCGAAGCGCATCGAAGCGTCAATCTAAACGTTGACATGGCAAACTCACGCTTATTACTGCAGAGATAAAATAAAAATTCGCGCGTATTCTAAGGAACAACGCGCGCGTTCGCGCGAACCCAAACACCTACTACACCTACATTAGTATAAGTTTAGTATTAAAACTAGAATAAATTAATATAATAAGTTATTCGTAAGATACATACACCTCAACACAAAAATCAATCAATTAATATCACACACAAGAACCAAAATAACTAATAAGCGTGTTGAATTCAAAAAATTAAATCTAGAAATTAAGTTGTGAAAAAGGGTACGGAACTCGAGTCCGTAGAGTTGTTCATAATATTTAAAAAAAAAACATCTACTATGCGTACCAACGTGCGGGTTTCATCAAACCCAGTCAATTGGGAACTGATGTTCATCGCTACTAAACGTATAAGTATGCGCTTTCAAAGTAGCGGTAGGGCATTTGCCCGACTGGATGGCTACCACTCCTGCTCTAAAGTATGCCGCCATAACAACCTTGAATTGTGTTCCGGCATTAGTGACCAGGTTCCAGTCTCCCTTAAGAGAGCAGCGGCGCATTTGTATCAACTTTGGTGTTGCAAATGTCCATAGGCGATGGTAACCGCTTTCCATCAAGTGGGCCGTCTGCTGATCTCCTGCAATAAAAAAAAAATCTTTTGTATTTATCTACTTCTGTTTGTCTATACCTCGGCGTACAATCAAAGGTTACCTACCTAACAATTATGAATCTGAACCATTCACACCAACATATTTTTGAGTTTTAGCCAGCCTAACGAACAGCAGTTGATTTTTATATACACATAAGAAAGAAGAAGAAGATTGAAGCTTTAGTCTTGCTTAATTTGTTCAGGCGTAGGTGACCGTCATCTCGAGAACATAATGTATTCGAAAGCAGATGGCGGTTTGGTTTGCATTGATTGGGCTTATATGTTTAAATACGGCGCGGGATATGAACCCGCGCCCGCCAGGCTCACGAGGAACCTGCTCGCGGTTTGTGACGTCACAGGTGTGTATATAACTTTAATACAATAGTATAAACAAGTGTAAAATACTACAAAGAAACTACGTTTTATCGGTTTTAAGCGCGGTAATTTTATTTGATTTTGGTTTTTCCGACGTTTCGGCCACTTTTCAGTGGCCGTGATCACGGCAATTATCAAAACTATTAAGACCCAAACCCAGCAAAAACCAGCTGCCAGACCTCAGGACACTGTGAGCTCTTTCTGCGTACAACGGAACACAAACCAACTTGACTGATAATTACTTTTATTTTTCCTTCCACCCATTTTAATATTATATAAAATTATTAGAGCTAGGCATGTTTGCTGAAGAGTTTCTTGCGCCGCTTCTTCTCTTCAAGCCATAACATGTTGCGAAGCGGTAGTAAATTAGATTAGGCTCCCATAGATTAAATAATAACCATAAACAAAATTAAAAATTAAATAATTAAAATTAATAAGTTGGCGGTAGGCTAAATAAAACTTTAACAGTACTCGTTGACACTTGACATCTTTGTCTTCCGTGTTCACGGCCACTGAAAAGTGGCCGAAACGTCGGAAAAACCAAAATCAAATAAAATTACCGCGCTTAAAACCGTCAAAACGTAGTTTTATTATGTATACAAGTCGCGAAAACTTAAGAAAATATTATACTACTAAGAACTTTTGTTGTTTGTTATACGAAGATATTGGGGAGTCTTATAAAAAAGGATCTTGAACTAGCATCTAGCATTAAACCTGTCTCCCATTAAAGAGCGACAGCACATCGGTAGCACCTTTGGTGTGACAAATGTCCATATGCGACGGTAACCGCTTTCCATCAGGTCTGTTTGTCTGCCAGTTTCGCAATTAAAATAAGAAGTTTTAATATTATTACAGTATTAGAGAGTAGAATACAGCATTTGATGAGAACTCTCCGCAGTGCTTTCACAATTTTGATGCCATACATCAATGTGGCTTTCCAATCGATGGGAAAGGATTTCTCCGATAAGGTCAGTCCTGGATGTATGTATAACCCTCTAAAGACGGAACCACCACAAAGTGGTCAAATACAGATAATTGAAACGAACGTTGAACTGATGCTTTCTCCCTCTAACTACATAGAATTTGTATTAGAATAAAAGAGACGATATAATTCTCTTGGTTTTGGCGCGGCAATTTTGATGGCAGCTGGCCGATTATGGACAAAAATAATATTAAATTTGGCCCCTCAAAGGGGTTAACTACTACCTGTACTTTTGTCTTATGGGCGGGCCATTCACAAATTACGTGACACGAATTAATCATGACTTTTTAACCACTCCCCTTTCCTCGTCACAGATGGTCACATGCGGGCGATTCCTCCCTCCCTATTAGTGTGACATCACATGTTTTGCAATTTTACATCAAGAAATTATTAAATTAAAACAACAGTTCCCTAATTAGCGGAAATATATATTATTTTGAAATATGACGTCACGAAATTTAAGAACCCTCCCAGCCCTTGTCACACAGTGTCACACTTCGTCGGAAATTTAGATGTAAAAAAGAGTACACATTTATTTTTCATTATCTTTATATAATAGGCTGGGGAAAAAGTCTTTTCGCATATAGTATGTATGAACTTGTAATAAGATCTCTTTGGCTATACCATTTGTATCTGGCTGGTTTTGGTATCATTAAAAAGTTTTAGTTTCAAAGAAGATAATTCCAAATTCAAATTAAGAAAATGGGTGATTTTCATTTGTTTTTCTTAATGTTAAAATGAGTGAATCTAATGAAGATATTCGATACATTTTCAAATTTTACTACAAAAAAGGTAAAAATACAACAGAGCCGCGAAAAGAATTTGTAATGTTTATGGACCTAATGCAGTATCTGTGAGAGTAGCGCAAATTGGGTTTTAGCGTTTTCAATCCGGAAATTTTGATATCAAAGATGCACGTCGCTCTGGTCGCCCTGTTACGGACAAAATTGATGCCATTTTTGAAAAAGTGGAGCAAGATCGGCATATTAGTAGTTACGATGTAGCTGGAGAACTGGGAATTGACCACAAAACGGTTTTGGCGCATTTGAAAAAAGCTGGGTACACAAAAAGCTCGATATTTGGGTGCCTCATGAGCTCACTGAAAGAAACCTAATGAACCGTGTACTCATTTGTGATTCTTTATTACGACGTAATGAAACCGAACCATTTTTGAAGAAGCTGACAACTGGTGATGAAAAGTGGATCACGTACGACAAGAACGTGCGAAAAAGATCGTGGTCAAAGGCCGATCAGGCTTCACAGACTGTGGCGAAACCCGGGTTAACTCGCAACAAGGTGATGCTGTGTGTATGGTGGGATTGGAAGGGCATTATTCATTATGAGCTGTTACCGCCAGGCAGGACCATCGATTCTGAACTGTACTGCGAACAACTGATGAGATTAAAGCAAAAAGTTGAGAGAAAGCGGCCGGAATTAATCAACAGAAGGGGTGTGGTTTTTCACCATGATAACGCTAGACCTCACACATCTTTAGTCACTCAGCAAAAATTACGAGAGTTTGGCTGGGAGGTGTTAATGCATCCGCCGTATAGTCCTGACCTTGCACCTTCAGATTTTCACCTGTTTCGGTCTCTGCAGAATTCCTTAGGCAGTGTCAGATTAACATCACGAGAGGACTGCCAAAACCACTTGTCGCAGTTTTTTGATCAGAAGCCCCAAAATTTTTATAGCAATGGGATCACGTCCCTACCTACAAGATGGCAAAAAGTTATCCAACAAAATGGCACTTACACACTTTAGACAAATGTGAATAAAGTTTATCAAAAAAACGTTTTGAATTTTTATATAAAATGCGAAGAAACTGTTTCCCCAACCTAATATATATTTACATTTACGCCGCACCACCCATCAACTCCACAAGTTAATTGTTGAATTGTTTTTAGAAAAAATATGTAGAAGGTACCATGAGAGGTACCTTACTTTCTTATGAGGTTGCAAAGGAAATTATCCAGAATTCAAAAGAAATTAACTACAAAGATAAATATATAGAACTTTACGATAATATATTCCCACCGACTTCGGAAAATGGTGTATACAGTGTTGAGGAGCAGGTATGTTGAGACGTAATTCACGATATATTTATGTGAAGAAATACTATTGCTATTAACTTTCTTGGAAAGTAGTGGACTGTGGATTGTTTGATTATTCGTGGTGATTTCTTAGATTTAATCAATAAAAACTGAAGAAAATGAAATGACGTTCATAGGGTTGCCACCTTTTTTTGAAATAAATATAGTTTTGGGAAATTTAGATGTAAAAAAGAGTACACATTTATTTTTCATTATTTATTATATACATACACACATAACTTCACGCCAGTTCCCTTGCGGGGTAGGCACGAACAACAGAGTGCCATTTAGGCTTATTCTTACACACCTCACTCGCTTCTTTGACATTCATAGCTCTTGTCATGCACGCTCGTCTGTTCTTAAGGCTCCTGACATCACCTTCTGCTAGTACACGATCAATTTGATCATGGAAGGTGTGTCGTGGCCTTCCACGACTTCTGCATCCATCCACTTTTGCATTGTTTATTATATAATTTTTATATATTTCATTATTGCAAAATAAAATACTGAAAGGCATTGTAAACACGCCATGGTACTTTAGAACGAGCGATCTCCATCGGGACCTGAACGTTGAGTTTGTCACCAGCATTATTGAGAAGTATAAGGGGAAGCCCACGAGCATCGGCTTCATCGTCATGTGAATGTCGAGGCGATCCAGCTCCTCGGCAATAGAAATACAAAATAACACACGAACAAAGTGTCTTCGTCTTAATAGAGACAATAAGAAAAGTGTTAATGGACACTTTCTTAGCAAGAATACTTGCAGTTAATTTAGGTTATATTTGCGGAGTGACGCTCGCGGACCGCGTTCGTAAAACCGAAGTAAGAAAGAGATTTGGTCTGAAAGAGAGTGTCGGGGTGAAGGTAAGGAAAGGAATGCTCCGGTGGTACGGGCATGTGGAAAGAATGACTAAACAGATATACAATGCAAACGTGGATGGATGCAGAAGTCGTGGAAGGCCACGACACACCTTCCATGATCAAATTGATCGTGTACTAGCAGAAGGTGATGTCAGGAGCCTTAAGAACAGACGAGCGTGCATGACGAGAGCTATGAATGTCAAAGAAGCAAGTGAGGTGTGTAAGAATAAGCCTAAATGGCGCTCTGTTGTTCGTGCCTACCCTGCAAGGGAACTGGCGTGAAGTTATGTATGTATGTATGTATGTATGTAAGTTATATTTAAATTACTTATTAGTCTTTTTAGATTATATGGTAATATTAATGAGGTGTTTCTTCTTAAATACCTGATTTACAAGAACAAAAAATATTGCATTTGCCATGTGTATTTATTATAACTTATTATAACTACTTGTTGCTTTGGTCAGCAAAGATCTATTATTTTTAAAATAATCATAAAGATCTGAACAAAAAGCGCGATAATTTAATTCGCGATAGATTAATATAATATATAGTAAAATTTTGGTTAAAATGTACGGTTGGCAACCCTAGACGTCCATGTATTGCAAAACTACAACAAGGACAAACGGCAAAACATTTGATTGTTAATTTAATTTTGGTGTTGCCAACTAATTCTGTGTTTCAGTTGCGATAGAGAAACGGGACATTAATATAATAATTTGTAGCAAAAATAAAACCTATTTCAGAAGTAACTTAAAAAGCAAAATTTCAATATTTTCCAAGTCATATTTATTGTAACCGATGCGAAGTAAAATATAAAAATTACTATATTTTGCTAATTTGATGTTGTTTTTATATCTTTTACATGGCACCAACTTCAAAATGTTGCAAAAAAGAACTTTTTAGATATTTCTGAAGTTATTTTTGCTAGATTTTTTTTTTGCACTATTTGGTTACGCATATACTTGAATAGTTATAGAAACTACAAACATAGAGACACGTTGTACATGCTTAAAATATTCGAGGGTAGCTCTCGATTTCCCTGGGATCCACTCATCAGATCCTGACTTGGTGACAACGGGACCACTTCAGGAGTATACTCTTTGGAAATCGGCCCACAATGGACGGAGAAATCGCGTAGCAAAAAAAACATATAGTCGCATTGAGAACAATCTCCTGTTTAAAGTCGGTTAAAATCAATCCCTTACTTTACAGGTGACTGCGTTTCTCAAACATTGCACCGATAGAAGGATATTGGGGGTCACGAGGAAAGGTTGGGAACCATGGATTTAATTAAACAAGTTAAAATGAGAAGATCCTTAAACAATATAATCGTGTTATATTTCGTATAAAACTTATTTCTGTGTTTTTTTGTAATATATAAAAATATTTGAAATTATTTGTTTTATTTATACATATTATAGAGGCCATCCACAAATTACGTGACACAAATTTTATGTTTCTTTTACCCCCTCACCCATCCTTGTCACAATTGGTCACATTCGTGTGACTTTTCCCTCCCTAGTGTGACATCACATATTTTGCAATTTTACATCAAGAAATTATTAAATTAAAACATTGAAAAAAGCTAAACTAACTTAAAAATAAGATTAAATACAAAAAGAAACTAAGTAATAAATAGTAAGACATTCCTATAAATAAACCTAGCTTAAAGATAAAAATAAAAACACCTGTATCAAAGCCCGTCCAGCCCCACCAGACCACTGTCACTAGGCATTGTATCTAGAAGGCTGGCAGCATTACCTCGCTGGATACAGAGGCTAATCCTTTGAGCGAGCGGAATTAAAACATCAATTCCGTAATTAGCTAGCTTAAATTTTAAAATGTGACGTCACGAAATTTAGAATCCCTCCCACCCCTTGTCACACAATGTCACACTTCGTCAACCCCCCTTAACATGTGAAGTAATCTATGTATGTCCTGTTATAACCGTAGTAGCGTAATGGCTACCGCACGCGTCCCAGGTTCAAAGGGCGCGGGTTCCAATCCTGGACGAAGCACTGGCAGTTTTCATAATATTATAATTACCACGTGCTAACAACGGTGACGGAAAACATCGTGATGCAACCTGCACATCGAGATAACCGATGTTTCAAACCTGCCAAGCCGCCTTGGACAAGCGTGGCGGGTATACTGTTCGTTCCCCCTATAGTGGGAGGCCCGAGCCCAGCAGTAGGACGTTTATGGCCTGGGATTATTATATAGCCGTGGTAGTTTAGTGGTTAAAGTGTCTAGTTCAGGATGAAATCGAATCCAGGGAAGCTTTTATCCCTGCAGGAACGGAGAAAGAATACAATTTCCTGCGTTGGGGCGGCCTGTCGTAAGAGGCGACTTAACAACCCACAGCCAGGTGGTAGGGCTTTTCCCCGAGTGAATGGCTACCACCCCTGGTCGAAAGTATGTCGCCATAATAACCTTGAGTTGTGTTCCGGCATTAATGACCAGGTTCCAGTCTTCCTTAAAAGAGCAGCAGCGCATTTGTAGCAACTTTGCTGTTGCAAATGTCCATAGGCGATGGTAACCGCTTTCCATCAAGTGGGACGTCTGTCTGTCTGCTAATCTCCTGCAATATAAAAAAAATGGCTTTACATTCGGTTTAACCTAATTTCGGCAGCTTGTGCCGAACTTCGGCACTCGGCCGAATTTTTTTTTTTTTTTTTATATTGAATACGTTCGCGTTTGACTGACATTGCACCTGACGTCAGGTGGAAATGCAGTCTAAGGTGGAGCACGCTTACCTAGAAGATACCTGTTCACGCGAGACTTAAAGACACCTAGATTATATTTTTCAGGAAAAACAGACGACGGTAAAGAGTTCCACTCTTCAGCGGTGCGTATGATGAAAGAGGAAGCATAGCGTTTCGTCCGCTTCGTTGGTATTTCCACCATATATCGGTGGCGTGAGTGCGTACGTCTGCTTGTCCGGTGGTAGAATGGTGAGGGAGGAACCAATTCATGTAATCCCGTGGCACACTCCCCGAAGTGTATCCTATAGAATACCGACAAACTAGCGACCTTACGTCGATGACTTAGGCTCTGAAGCCTCTCGTCGAATAGTTGGTTATTGCCTATCAGTTTCCTAGCTCTTTTCTCTATTGAATCGAGTGTCTCTTTCTTCTTCTTTCTCTATTGAATGAGTCGAGTGAAATTCGGTTTACATACATACGTACATAACTTCACGCCAGTTCCCTTGCGGGGTAGGCACGAACAACAGAGCGCCATTTAGGCTTATTCTTACACACCTCACTTGCTTCTTTGACATTGAAAATTCGATTTAAATGCCGAATATTGGGTGTAAGCAAAAAGTAAAATACCTAATTGCACTTTTTTGACTGAAGTTCATAGAAATCACATCTATCATAACCGTAATATAAAATTTGGCATCTATATTGATGGCTATATGTTTTAAACGACAGGGGGCGCCTGGTGCAACGCGTAAATGCGTGGAAGAGGTCGCTAGAGAACGGCGGTCTGAAACTAAATGTGGCGAAGACTGAGCACTTGGCCTGCAACACTACAGATCCCACATCCGTGCGCATAGGCGAAGATACGGTCGAGCGCACGGATCAGTTTAAGTACTTGGGATCTGTACTTAGTGCATCCGGGGATATCGACCACGACGTCAAGGCCCGTATCACAGCAGCTTGGGCCAAGTGGCGTGAGGTGACAGGTGTCATTTGTGACCCCAAAATGCCGGTTAAATTAAAAGGACAGGTCTATAAATCCATCATTAGACCTGTCCTTTTGTATGGCAGTGAAGCGTGGCCTGTACTTGAGCGACACAAGCAAGAACTGCGTGTCACGGAGATGAATATGCTGCGATGGATGTGTGGAGTGACGCGGAAAGACCGAGTCAGGAACTCCCGCATCCGCGGCAGTCTTCATGTCCGTGACATAGCAGACAAATTGCAAGAGTGTCGCTTACGTTGGTACGGCCACGTTTTACGGAGACCGGCTAATTATGTGGGGAACAAATGTCTAGCCATGCCGCCTCCGCCAGGTCCCGGTCGAAGGGGAAGGCCCAAGAAATGTTGGCTTGACGTTGTGAAGGATGACATGCGTACCAATGGTCTCAAAACGGGGGATGCTGAAGACCGCGCGAAGTGGAGTAGAAAAAGTAGGAAAGCGGACCCTGGGCGTCGGAGTGAACGCTCCGAACGCAACCGGGAATTAACGCTCGGATGATGATCAATGTGATAAAAAATAAACTAAAATTAGTTCTTGATTGAGTCTTTGCCTAATTAAATATAGACATCAAATTAAAACAAAAATAAAATCAACTTATTATTCTTCAATGAAACATCAGTAAGTAGTGCCACTGCTTAAATATAACGCGTAACTTGAATAAAATAAAAAAACACGTCTAAGTGACAACAGCTTAATTTTGATTGAAATCATACATACAAACATAACTTCACGCCAGTTCCTTTGCGGGGTAGGCACGTGCAACAGAGTGCCATTTAGGCTTATTCTTACACACCTCACTTGCCTCTTTGACATTCATAACTCTTGTCATGCAAGCTCGTCTGTTCTTAAGGCTCCTGACATCACCTTCTGCTAGTACACGATCAATTTGATCATGGAAGATCATTCTTTCCACATGCCCGAACCACCGGAGTATTCCTTTCCTTACCTTCACCCCGACACTCTCTTTCAGACCAACTCTCTTTCTTACTTCGGTATTACGATTGAAATCACTTTTTATAAATTAAACATTATGAATTTAGAATTATGAAATGGTGATTTTTTTTCCCAAGCAAAGGTCTAAAAACCTATTCTTTTGTCCATCTATTCATACTTAAAATTTACTAGAGGCCGATTATGGTGTAAAAAAAGGCAAAAATTCGGTGTTATCAAGTTGACGTTGTCAATAGGCCACGATGTGTTGCTCTTGAGAAAGCGTCGCGTAATAAAGCAGAAGTTCGGCCAAATTTTTTATTTTAACCGAATGTTCGGCCGAAGTTCGTATTCGGTCAAACCACATTCAGCCCATCCCTAATATATATAAATAAGATTAAATTAAATTAATTAAATTAAATAATCGGCAGACAAACACACACATTGTATATCCCCAAATTAAGCAAGTTACGCTTGTGTTATGGGTAATATACAACGGACTACTCTGGGGCCGATCCCAGACCATAGTAAATAACGGAGAAAAGACGTTTTCCGAAATTTACTATACCAGGAATCGAACCCGGATTGAAGGGTCTGTTTGTAATCCTACTAATATTATAAACGTGAAAGTTTGTAAGAATGTTTTATCCGTGCAGGAACGGAGAAAGAATACAATTTCCTGCGTTGGGGCGGCCTGTCGTAAGAGGCGACTTAACAACCCACAGCCAGGTGGTAGGGCATTTGCCCGACTGGATGGCTACCACCCCTGGTCTAGAGTATGTCGCCACAACAACCTTGAGTTGTGTTCCGGCAGTAGTAACCAGGTTCCAGTCTCCCTTAAGAGAGCAGCAGCGCATTTGTAGCAACTTTGGTGGTGCAAGTGGGCCGTTTGCCTGTCTGCTGATCTCCTGCAATAAAAAAAAACGCAAAAACTACTGAATGGATTCTGAGAATCCGAAATCTTTCGTGATAGGATAGTGTTGATAGATAGATAGATAGAAGTACCGAGCTTGTATTGTACACGACCCGACACGCACTTGATTTTTATTAATATCTTTCTAATGGCTTCGACAAACTGCGAAGATCGTTTAGCAAATAGCTGCCTAATGCAAGAACTGTGTTTATTATTTATAAATAGTGCAACACTTTATATTACGTCCTAGAGTACTTAATATTATAGGCCATACTCGCATTATAAGGTCACGGGTTATTTGCGCGTTGGAGCTAATGTCTTGTTCACACGTAACGAGTGAATGAGCGAGACAGTGGCCACGGCCGAGTGCAAGCTGGTACGAACATTTTTTAAATCTCATACTAATATATAAAGCTGAAGAGTTTGATTGTTTCAACGCGCTAATCTCAGGAACTATATAGACATAGACAACACTTTATTGTTCACCAAAATTAAAATTACAAAAAAATGTACAACAAGACAATAGTTACTTGGTAAAACAAAAGGCGGCCTTAGCGCTAAAAGCGATCTCTTCCAGGCAACCTCACTCAAAGGAAATTCTTAAATTATCTGTAATTATTATGCAAAGAAAAGAAAAAAAAATGACATACATGGACAGCAGATTACAGTCTATTGTAAACTAGCACATACATTATTGCGTAAGACTTACATAATGATTCCTAAGTGAATTTTTAAATATGCCAAAAGATTTAGTTTATTCTGACATCAGTGGGCAAAGAGTTCCAAAGTAAGACAGCCTGCATGGCGAAGGAGTTGGAATAAAATGTTGAAGAGTGTGCAGGTGTCATTAACAGGAGATTATTAGTGGAGCGCAAATTGAGTGTATGTGATGTATGAAGGAAGTTAACACATTTCTTAAGGTAAGGAGGGGTATAAGGTATAAACAGTATAGAATATAGTAAGTCGAGAAGATGAGCATTCCGGCGAAGTGAGATAGGCAACCACTCGAGCTTTTTTTTTTTTTGTTACTTGGTAAAACTAAAGGCGGCCTTATCCCTAAAAGCGATCTCTTCCAGGCAACCTAACTCAAAGGAAATTCTTAAATTATCTGTAATTATTATGCAACAAAGAAAAGAAAAAAAAATGACATACATAGACAGCAGATTACAGTCTATTGTAAACTAGCAAATACATTATTGCGTAAGACTTACCTACATAATGATTCCTAAGTGAAGTTTTAAATATGGCTACTACTGCTCTGATTTGAAAAATTCTTTCAGTGTTAGATAGCCCGTTTATAGAGGAATGCTATAGGCTAGATATCATCACGCTAAGACCAATAGGAGCGGAGCACCAATGAAGAATGTTTCAAAATCGGGGGGTTTTGAAAACAAATTCCCCGCGGACGACGTCGCGGGTATAGCTAGTCTATATATATATATAAAAGAAAGTCGTGCTAGTTACACTATTTATAACTCAACTCAACGGCTGTACCGATTTGGCTGAAAATTGGTAGGGAGTGTGAGAGTGTTTTTGTGTCCCGTTGGAACCGGTAGGAGGCGCTGTGGTCGGGTTCAAGAATCCTCCTAATCACCTGGAGCGATTTTGGTGTGTTTTTTGTGTGTTTGAGAATCCTCCTAATCACCTGGAGCGATTTTGTTTTTGTGTCTTTGAGTGGGTTCCCGGATGGTTTAGATTTACAATTAGAACCGGTAGGTGGCGCTGAGATCGGGTTCTAGAATCCTCCTAATCACCTGGAGCGATTTTGGTGATTTTGTTTTTGTGTGTTTGAGTGGGTTCCCGGATGGTTTAGATTCACAATTAGAACCGGTAGGTGGCGCTGAGATAGGGTTCTAGAATCCTCCTAATCACCTGGAGCGATTTTGGTGATTTTGTTTTTGTGTGTTTGAGTGGGTTCCCGGATGGTTTAGATTCACAATTAGAACCGGTAGGTGGCGCTGAGATAGGGTTCTAGAATCCTCCTAATCACCTGGAGCGATTTTGGTGATTTTGTTTTTGTGTGTTTGAGTGGGTTCCCGGATGGTTTAGATTCACAATTAGAACCGGTAGGTGGCGCTGAGATCGGGTTCTAGAATCCTCCTAATCACCTGGAGCGATTTTGTTTTTGTGTGTTTGAGTGGGTTCCCGGATGGTTTAGATTCACAATTAGAACCGGTAGGTGGCGCTGAGATCGGGTTCTAGAATCCTCCTAATCACCTGGAGCGATTTTGTTTTTGTGTGTTTGAGTGGGTTCCCGGATGGTTTAGATTCACAATTAGAACCGGTAGGTGGCGCTGAGATCGGGTTCTAGAATCCTCCTAATCACCTGGAGCGATTTTGGTGATTTTGTTTTTGTGTGTTTGAGTGGGTTCCCGGATGGTTTAGATTCACAATTAGAAACGATGAGTGGCGCTGAGATCGGGTCCTAGATTTTTATTTTTTCAGAGCAGGACTACGTCTGCCGGGGCCGCTAGTATATAATAAACTACAAGCTAAACAGAAGAAATTATTACAATTATTTATTTATTACTTTACTGAATATCACGAACTAGCCTGTAGAGACAAATAAATAATGTAATTGAGGGCCGCTGTGGTTGAGCGGGCTAATTCTTTACTAACCTACCTCGCTGCAACGCAGAGGTTCCGGGTTCGATTCCTGGCATGATAGATTTCGGAAACGAATTTTCTTCGTTATTTTACTATGGTCTGGGTGTCTGGGATCGGCCCCAGATTAGTCCGTTGTATATTACCCATAACACAAGGGTAACTTGCTTAATTTGGGGATGTACAATATGTGTGCTTGTCTGCCGATATAAATATATATATCTCCCGAGGGGCCCGAGGATGGTGTGCAAAGGCATTCCCCCTGGGTTATTAAAAAAAGATCGATGGGGGGGGGGGGAAGCCTCATATTAGGCCTCGCAAGATGGAATGGAATTCGGGGAGGGCGTACTATCGGAACTCACTCATAATTAGCACATGGCCAACTGTTTCGCCGATATTCTGTATTTGAGTGCTATCACTCCGACCGAGCCGACCTAATCAACACAGCGATACCAGCACGGCTCTACCACGTGTAAAATATAGAAATTCACAGAATAGCAGCGCGACGGTGGCACAGTGGCGGCGTTGTCGTCTACACAAACGCAAAACTAGATATGAGGGCGATAAAAATCTGTTAAAAAATCTTTTATCTGTGCAGGAACGGAGAAAGAATACAATTTCCTGCGGCCTGGCGGCCTGTCGTAAGAGGCGACAAAACAACTCGCAGCCAGGTGGTAGGGCTCTACCCGTCTGGATGGCTACCACCCCTGGCCTAGAGTATGCCGCCATAACAACCTTGAGTTGTGTTCCGGCATTAGTGACCAGGTTCCAGTCTCCCTTAAGTGAGCAGCAGCGCATTTGTAGCAACTTTGCTGTTGCAAATGTCCATAGGCGATGGTAACCACTTTCCATCAAGTGGGCCGTCTGCTTGTCTGCTGATCTCATGCAATAAAAAAATAAAAAAAAGTTAGTTACAAAATCATTTATTTCATTCTGTATTATTTATGCAACATTTACGAATTCACCTCACCACCACTGATCGTGTCTTCCATCGGTCTGCTTTCCTGAACAGGAGACGAGCTCATGCCTTTGTGACCAGGCTTTAAACTTCTGTTCACTGAAGAGTCACATTCAACTCTTTCTATTGTGACTTCTATGTTATTCTGGAACTTGTCCTTGTCTGTAATATTTTAGAAGTATTCTCGAGCTTTTTGATTTAAGTTTTTTTTAATTAACATATTGTTCCGAGTCACGAGACTCAAATTAAAATGCCGTTAGAATTACTATAGAGTTTATTAGAACTATACAAACACGTATAACACAGGTACAACAAGTCCAAACGTAATGCAGAAGGCCGTAATTCAATAAAACGCGCAAAGTCCGTCACTTATTAGATTCCCGATTGTAGAACACACGTCTCGCTTCGCTGGTGGTTCTCGCTCGACTGGCTCCTCCCTTAATCGGGCCATTGCTTTATACTGCACAAATGCAATATGTCCGACCGGCAGCGTGGACCGAATTTCCTAGAATCAGCTTGCACTTTAAATCCGTAACACCTGATTACAATACAACAATAGGCCGTCTGCCAATAAGTAAACAAAAGAAGACGATCATAAAGGAATTACAATAGTTTCAATGTTATCAGTTCAAATGCCAACAGGTAATAAATGTGCTTTGTTTCAGATATGCAGGTGGATTTTGTGTTTGTCGGGATCTGAGTTGTAACAATATTCATAGCGGCACTGATTTGATCTGTACTTTCCATTCCTGCGGTACGGGGCGTTTTAGACCTTGTAATAAAACTAGCATTGCGGCGGGACGAGGTTTATTGAGCCTCGTAGCGTTTTAAAAAGTAACTGTTACTACACTTTTATCCGTGCAGGAACGGAGAAAGAGTAGAATTTTCTACGACCAGGCGGCCTAGAACCCCCCTGGTCTACGAGTTGTCTTCTGGTATTAAAAGGCCAGGTTCCAGTCTACCTTTAGAGAGCGGCAGCACATTGGCAGCACCTTTGGTGTTACAAATCTCCATAGGCGATGGTAACCGCTTTCCATCAGGTGGGCCTGTATGCTGAACTCAGGCAATTAAAGAAAACTAAAATCCTATTTTGGCTTATATTTTTATATTAAAATACATACATACATACATAACTTCACGCCAGTTCCCTTGCGGGGTAGGCACGAACAACAGAGCGCCATGTAGGCTTATTATTACACACCTCACTTGCTTCTTTCACATTCATAACTCTTGTCATGCACGCCCGTCTGTTATTAAGGCTCCTGACATCACCTTCTGCTAGTACACGATCAATTTGATCATGGAAGGTGTGTCGTGGCCTTCCACGACTTCTGCATCCATTCACTTTTGCATTGTCTATCTGTTTATTCATTCTTTCATCATGCATTCTTTCCCATGCCCGAACCACCGGAGCATTCCTTTCCTTACCTTCACCCCGACACTCTCTTTCAGACCAACTCTCTCTCTTACTTCGGTATTACGAACGCGGTCCGCGAGCGTCACTCCGCAGATTTTGCGCAGTGCTCGCATCTCGACCGCGTTTACTCTACTTTCATGCTCTCTCTTCCATACCATATATAAAATAGTTTACGTATTCTTGCTTTGTGTCCTACGGTACTAGGTCAAGGTAATCTCGTATTAAGGTTAGGTATAACACGGAACTCTGGTTTGATAGCAGATGTTAGAATATATATATATACATATATTATCCGTGCAGGAACGGCGAAAGAATACAATTTCCTGCGGCCTGACAGCTTGTCGTAAGAGGCGCGACTAAACAATTATTTGCTCGACTGGATGGCTACCACCCCTGGTCTAAAGTATGTCGCCATAACAACCTTGAGTTGTGTTCCGGCATTAGTGACCAGGTTTCAGTCTCCCTTAAGAGAGCAGCAGCGCATTTGTAGCACCTTTGGTGTTGCAAATGTCCCTAGGCGATGGTAACCGCTTTCCATCAAGTGGGCCGTCTGCCTGTCTGCTGTACTCCTGCAATAATATATATATATATATATATATATATATATATATATATATATATATATATATATATATATATATATACATACTGGGTCTAAGTCGCCCCGAACGTTCGGGACAACTTAGACTCCGTTTTGCAGTGAATGTGTTATACTGTCAAACAATTCACTACTTGTGTTCAATACCTAAGTAATATCCTGAGAAAGAGATAGAAGATACCTGGAAGGCAGTTAGAAGAACAGGGACATATAGATGACACGTCCGGGCTGGTGATGCGAATGTTAGCATACGAGTGTTTCAAGACTACGTTCTCATTGTCGCAGCCGCACTTTCCGCACGTAGATTTCCTTTTGACTACCTCCTTTGAATGTTTCCAGCCTGGTACAACACGAGTATCATGTATAATTTTTTCTAGCAAAAAAGAGACCGACTCTAAGAGTATATAATTTTATTATTATCGCAAATGTTAAGTCCGGGAATTTGCTATCGATCAGCGAAAACCGCATCGAAATCGGCCTAATCGTTTTTACGTGAATCCCGAACAAACAGACAAGCACAAAATTCTAAAAAACTTTTACCACACTTTTATAATATTACTAGCTGTGCCCGCGACATTGTACGCGTGGAATTGTTTTTTTTGCGGAATACCAAATAAAGTAGCCCAAGTTACTCCTTATACCATCAGCTATCTACCGGTGAACGTTCCGTCAAAATCGATTCCGCCGTTTCAGAGATTAGTCGGAACATCCAGACAAACAAAAATTCTAAAAATTGCATTTTTGGAATCTCCTGATCCGAATTATCCTTCTGGTTTTTTCACATATTTATTTTGACATTACAAACAGACACTTCAATTTTATTTATCTATACACGAGGGCAACTTTCCATCAGGTTGCCCGTCACGCTGTCTTATATTCCAGCAATAAAAAGAATCACCTTTGCCATCTTCTTGAATAACCGCCAAAGGTATATCAACACTCCTCCCCGCTAGGAGCTTCTTTTTCCTTTGACCTATCGAAGCTAAAGCGTTTTTGATAGACCTCCTGAAAGAGGGTCTCTCGTCTTCTGGGGGTGATAGAAGAGAACAGAGGCATTCATCTATTGGACCAGAACCTAGAGTATTTAACAGGTTGAATTATACTTATTTAAAAAAAAATTAATGCTTTTTTTTATTGCACGAGTTATCATCGTCTAGTAGCTCGCGGACCGCGTTCGTAATACCGAAGTAAGAAAGAGAGTTGGTCTGAAGGAGAGTGTCGGGGTGAAGGTAAGGAAAGGAATGCTCCGGTGGTTCGGGCATGTGGAAAGATCGACTAAACAGATATACAATGCAAAAGTGGATGGATGCAGAAGTCGTGGAAGGCCACGACACACCTTCCATGATCAAATTGGTCGTGTACTATCAGAAGGTGATGTCAGGAGCCTTAAAAACAGACGAGCGTGCATGACAAGAGTTATGAATGTCAAAGAAGCAAGTGAGGTGTGTAAGAATAAGCCTAAATGGCGCTCTGTCGTTCTTGCCTACCCCGCAAGGGAACTGGCGTGAAGTTATGTATGTATGTATGCATCATCGTCTATGGACATTTGCAACACCAAAGGCGTTACAAATGCGCTGCTGCTCTTTTAAGGGAGTCTGGAACCTGGCCACTAATGCCGGAACATAACTCAAGGTTGTTATGGTGGCATAGTCTAGACCAAAACTGGTAGCCATCCAGTCGGGAAAATGCCCTACCACCTGGCTGTGGGTTGTTTTGACGCCTCTTACGACAGGCCGCCCCAACGCAGGAAATTGTATTCTTTCTAAGGGTCACATAAAATATCGTGGGCAAGCATAGCCGCCGGCATCGGCTCTCTCAATTCCAACGTGGAGTGTTTAAATGACTCGCCCTCTTGACGACACTATTGGTATTTTTTTTTATGTTTAAGGCTTGGCAACTAGACCTTTAAGCCAGGCGCCGTTGTATTGTAGGCTACAATCCACGTCATTCAACGGAGTTCTTGTGAAAACTCGAGACGCCACATTTGGCTATATAGTTCACATTTCTCGCAAAAACACATAATTACTACTCAAAAACTATCAATATCCTATTGAGTAAATTTACACATTTTTAGAAAATAAAACTGGGTAAATCTATAGCTTCTTTATACAGGAATTTTAAGTAGTGGGGTGGTGAAGTGGGGAGGGGGGAGGCATCCTTACCTTTACTACAACCCCTAAGGTCCGGAGATCTTTAAATAATTTTTTTTAATAAACATAACCTCACTTATTTTCACTGATTGTTTTGCTAATGTTGCACTTCTATTATAGGTCCGAAATTGAAAAATCTTTTCAAAGTTCAAAAAAAAGCCAGTAATCAACATAAAAAGAGCCAAAATAACCCAAAAACAAACTTAATTAATAACCCCCCTATTCACTACGCCCACCCACAACTTGACATTTGTGTATTAGATTCTTAAGTAGCAGCCTAAAACTGCACAGCACAACGTCCCCGTTCAGTTCCCGCCAAAAACTCCACACACTATTGGTAGGTGGAAACCCATCCACAGAGAACCCACGGTGGCTGAAGGTCGAAATCCGTCCTCCGGTACCGGTGCATCGTCCACCTCACTAACTTGTGCACAATTATCATAAAAATTACCTTCTTGCAAGTTCTGCAATGATTCTTCGTCTATTTTCTTTATCGATGCATAGTCCATATCTATTTGTTTTCATACCCCAAAAAGTCATTTCAACATCGTTTTTGCTTAATTTTTGAAACTGTTAAACATATTTATGAACGAATAAAATGATTTTAATAAATTACATATTATTTGCAATTTTTATTTTTGACAAATATTATTTTTCTTTTTTTTATGTTTAAGGCTTGGCAACTAGGCCTTTAAGCCAGGCGCAGTTGTATTGTAGGCTACAATCGACGTCATTCAACGGGGTTCTATCTATTTGGCTATATAGTTAACATTTTTCGCAAAAACACATAATTACTACTCAAAAACTATCAATATCCTACAACTATTGTTCATTTTAGAGTAATTTTACACATTTTTAGAAAATAAAACTGCACAGCACAACATCTCCTTTCAGTTCCCGCCAAAAACTCGACGCTACAAAGGCAGGCAAAGGAATCTAGTCCATACAGCCAATTCTGATGTTTAAGTCTTCGTATAATAGTCGCGCAGTTGTATTGTAGGCTACAACTAACGCCATTCCACGGAGTTCTTGTGAAAACTCAAAAGGCCACATTTGACTATACAGTTCACATTTCTCCCAAAAACACATAATTACTACTCAAAAACTATCAATGTCCTACAACTATTGTTCATTTTAGAGTAATTTTACACATTTTTAGAAAATAAAACTGCACAGCACAACATCTCCTTTCAGTTCCCGCCAAAAACTTCTGACAAATAAATTCTGTCAACAATACCTACAGATTATATAAATAAGAACGACATACATCGCGTTCCATTAGTAGATCGACTTTTCCCGTTCCACGTGCTTGCGGGCGTTACAATCATAAACTAGCGGAATATAGTTGCACCGACAGCCCCCTGTGCAGAGGATGCCTGGAGACAGAAGAAACAGCCGCCCATGTCCTGCTTGTATGCGGAGAGGTGGCCCAATACAGGGCGAAGTATCTGGATGCCACAGGTAGCCTCCAATAAATCTTCAGCAACGTCAAGAAGCTGGTGGACTTCTTGGAGGAGCTGGGCTGGATGGAGTAAACCCTCATTCACCTTCGCACGCAAAATAGGCGCTTTGTCGTCGAGTTGGGGAAACCGCCCGCTCGCAAAAGAAGAAGAAACTAGTGAAACGGTTATTCGACCCATCTCTTGATATGGGTCGTTGTGAGCGTTGCGTGATCAAAAATTATGACGTCATTAGTGACGTTTTCACCACGACCATAACGATCGCGGTCGCCAGGTGGAGCGGCTGACGGAGCATTTTGGGCGTTGTTAGCTACTAAAGGAACGCGCTGATTTAGTTTACATAAATTTGAGCGAAATATTAACTATCATCAGTGATAATAAAAATACTGGCGGGTGAGATGCCACAGTAAAAGAAATTTACTTGACGTTTCATATGTGACGTCTTAAATGAGTTGACGCCTGATTTCATTAGAGAAAATCCGGCTCGAAGGACCATATAATTAACTCAAAACTAATAAAGAAGGGCAGATATTTAATTAATATATTAAATTTGCACCATTACATGTCTGAAGGAAATTATTTGTATGTGACAAAGTCAAATTTGTTGGTGTTGCCAACAGAGTACATTAATATATCGTTAGAGAAATGGTTGTTTATTTAACTAATCCGTTGTTATTTACTTTCCTCATATTCGAAATGAAAGGCAAAGTGTTAACCTCGGGTGAAAGACCTATTTAGGCACTCGAACATTAGCGTTCTCGTTACGCTCGGGCGCCAAATATCTCATGCCTAAATACGTCATTTGCCTTGCCTTACGGAAGTGTTTTCTCCTATTTGAATTTCTTGTCTCACATCTCTCCCATTATCCCGTGATCCCTCCTCCCTTCCCAAAGGCTGAAAAACCGTTGATTTCGCCCTTAGAAATTAAACGTCTATAGGGGTTGATAACTACTTTCCATCAGCTAGACCGTGAGCCTGTCTGTACAATAACAAAAAAGGTAGACCAAACAAGAGGTGAATGAATATTGAAAAGATATGTACTATGACAAAATATGCCATGTTTTTTTATTGCTGAAGCACAGCTGTGATGGAAAGTAGTCGCCTATGAACATCAGCAATAACAGAGATGCTGCCAATGTGCTACCGGCCTTGAAGGAGAAACTGGAACCTGGCCACTGATGCCGGAACACAACTCAAAGTTGTTATAACGGCATACTCTAGATCAGGGGTGGTAGCCATCCAATCAGGCAAATCCCCTACCACCTGGCTGTGGGTTGTTCTGTCGCCTCTTACGACAGACTCCCCAGCCGCTGGACTTAGTATTCTTTATCCATTCGTGCACAGACTATATATAAGAGTATATACTCTTACTATCCTATATATACAAGAGTAGAGAATTAAGGTAGACTAGCAGTACTGATAAAATAAAAATGTAGACCCCGATTCCAGCACCACCTACCGGTTCTAATTGTGAATTTAAACCACCTCGGGACCCACTCAAACTCACATAAGATTTCATCAAAATCCTACAACTCGATTCCTGCGTAGTTATAGTCATTTTGTTTAATGTGTTTTTACAATAACTCTTATACCGTCCAGGCTGTGTGTCTTTGGAATGAGCTACCTATTGCTATAAGACAAGCCAAATCCTAACAGTGTTTTAAAAATCAGGTTCAGAAGCCTTGCTTCTCTATTGTGTATAATAATTATATATATATATATATATATATATATATATATGTAAGTATGTATATATAAATATATATATACTAGCTGATCTGGCAAAGTTCGTACCGCCTCAGAATCAATAAATGAAAAAGCTGAATGATAATTGCAGAATGTTTCAACTTTAGTAGAAAATGTGGTCAAAACTTAACCGGAACGAATATCAAACGTTCGAAATTGAAACCAAAAAAAACAAAAAAAAACTTCACTTTTAAATTTAATTTGATTTCTGAACGACGGGACGAACATCAAATGTTTGACAGGTAGGAATAATTTCTAAGCAAAAGCGAAATTATTGTTATTATTATATACCAAGCATTTTTTCATATTTACTCACCTTTTAAACCTTCCCTGGACTTCCACAAATAATTCAAAACCAAAATTAGCCAAATCAGTCCAGCCGTTCTCGAGTTTTAGCGAGACTAACGAACAGCAATTGATTTATATATATAAGAAGATATATATATATATATATGTTTGTATTGTCAAATGTATATATATATAATTCTTCTGTACGTGTGTTGACAGTGAACTCCTCCTAAACGGCTGGACCGATTTGAATGAATTTTTTGTGTGTGTTCAAGTGGATTCGAGGATGGTTTAGATTCACAATTGGACCCGGTAGGTAGCGCTGCAATCGGGTTCTAAATTTTATTTCTTCAGGGCAGAACAACGTCTGCCTGGACAGCTAGTACATATATATATATATATATATATATATATATATATATATATATATATATGTATAAACATATATATACACATATATATATTCTTATTGTACTTATTTATTGTGTATATTTATCATTATTGATAAACTGCTCCACCGTCAGTATTAAACATCCATTAATTGTTGCCAAGGGTTGCCTGGAAGAGATCGCTCTTTACCGATCAGGCCGCCCGTTGTACTATCTCATGTATTTTTCTATTTTTTCTATTTCTGTTTATCTATGTTTTGGTGTACAATAGAGTGTTGTCTATATATCTAGTTTGATTGTATAAATTATTGAAGTTTTAGTATGGATCCCTAATTTTTTCTAATAATAAATATAGCCTATATTATATAAGGATAATATAGTATTTTAATGAAGAAAGAATTTTTGAAATCGGTCCAATAGTTTTCCAGGTGGTAGGGCATTTGCCCGACTGGATGGCTACCACCCCTGGTCTAAAGTATGTCGCCATAACAACCTTGAGTTGTGTTCCGGCATTAGTCACCAGCTTCCAGTCTCCCTTAAGAGAGCAGCAGCGCATTTGTAGCATCTTTGCTGTTGCAAATGTCCATAGGCGATGGTAACCTCTTTCCGTCAAGTGGGCCGTCTGCCTGTCTGCTGATCTCCTGCAATAAAAAATAGTTTTTGATATATTTCGTTACAAACATACAAATCTTTCTTCTGCATAATATTATTATGTTAAATAGAAGGAATTCTAGGCTTAAACAAATAACTGCAGTTTGTCAAAGGAAATTAGCCTTCAAAGAAACAAATTGAAGAAAACCGCAACATCCAATTTCTATTTAAATATTAAATAGAAAATAAAAAATATACGACATTTTTGTTAAATTCCAAGCTGGCAAACAGGCTGACGGCACATGGAAAGTGTTTACCGTCGCCTATAGATCCAGCACCAACGTTTAGCTAACGCATTATCAGCCCTTAGGATTGGATAAAGCGCATATATAATAACTAGAGGTCCAGGCAGACGTCCTGCCCTGAAAAAATAAAAATCTAGTACCCGATTCTAGTGCCTCCTACCGGTTCCAATTGTGAATCTAAACCACCCGGGGACCCACTCAAACACATATAAAAAAATCATCAAAATTGGTCCACGAGTAGGATCCTAGAACCCGATCCCAGCGACACGTACTGGTTCCAATTCCGATCTAAACCATCCGGGGACCACTTTTTATCCGTGCATGAACGGAGAAAGAATACAATTTCCTGCGGCTGGGTGGCCTGTCGTAAGAGGCGACTTAACAACCCACAGCCAGGTGGTAGGACATTTGCCCGACTGGGTGGCTACCACCCTTAGTCTAAAGTATGTCGCCATAACAACCTTGTGTTGTGTTCCGGCATTAGTGACCAGGTTCCAGTCTCCCTTAAGAGGGCAGCAGCGCATTTGTAGCGCCTTTGGTGTTGCAAATGTCCATAGGCGATGGTAACCGCTATCCATCAAGTGGGCCGTCTGCCTGTCTGCTGAACTCTTGCAATAAAAAAATAAAATAAAAACTCAAACACAGATAAAAAATTCATCAAAATCGGTCCACGAGATTAGGAGGACAAATGACATCAAAATCGGTAAAGTCGTTCTCAAGTTATGCGTCTACATACATTTCTACGACTCATTTTTATATATACATAATATATTAGATCAAAGAAAGAGTGGGACTTAAAGTATGGTGCCATCTATTTTATGATATTGTACATACATACATAGCTTCACGCCAGTTCCCTTGCGGGGTAGGCACGAACAACAGAGCGCCATTCAGGCTTATTCTTACACACCTCACTCGCTTCTTTGACATTCATAGCTCTTGTCATGCACGCTCGTCTGTTCTTAAGGCTCCTGACGTCACCTTCTGCTAGTACACGATCAATTTGATCATGGAAGGTGTGTCGTGGCCTTCCACGACTTCTGCAGTCATCCACGATATTGTAACTTAGTTTATAGCAGAACTCACACTTACCGACCTCTCGGTTAAAAGAAATACAACAAAATATATATGTTTTTAATATAGATAAAATAATATAATAAAATCACTCAACCGAGTGGTTTCGGAGTTCATCATTAAGGTTCCCGTGTCCAAAATAAAGGAGTTCACTTCAGTTCACATCAGCACTCAACAGTGAATTTTTTTTTTATTGCAAGAGATCAGCAGACACGCAAACGGCCCACTTGATGGCAAGCGGTTACCATCGCCTATGGACATTTGCAACACCAAAGTTGTTACAAATGCGCTGCTGTTCTCTTAAGGGAAACTGTGAATCTACTCTCTGCCATCTGAAGTATCATTTAACCTCTACCTCGCGCTGCTACAGGTTGATTCCCACACGGCTCTAGCACTACGAACTCACAATCGTTTCTTAACAGGCTTCCTCCTTAGATAATACTCATCATTGTAATTTGATATTTTGCATGAACTTTTAAAATTTCCGAGGTTCATTTTCTTAATCCGCAAATTTGCTTTTCTAGTACTTCTTTAGCAGTGTTATGTTTCTTTTTGGAGATTGCTATGAAACCGTATAAGGTTATCATGGTATCTATAATCCCAGTTGCCGCCTGTTACGGAGGTCATGGTCCGTTTACCAAAGGTACGAAAGTTGTATGTTGTTGTAGATATTTGGTAAATATGACCATATCTCCGAATTTCGTAATAAGCTTCAATGGTTGCCAATTCGCCTTCGCCGGAATGTTCACTTACTTCTGCACAATATCCTTTTCAATCCCTGTAGTTCCCCATATTTAAAGGAACTTTTTAGTTACCTCTATCAATCTCATTCCTGTAATTTGCGCTCAAATGAAAATCTGCTAACGACACCTAAACACACTTCGTGCTTTGTAGGAAACTCTTTTGCCGTACAGGCTGTTCGCCTGTGGAACTCCCTCCCCTTGAAAATCAGACAGGCTACATCCATTGGTACATTCAAACACTTGATCACTGACCATTATTTGTCCGCTAAATAAAATGTGTTGCAGTAAATGGAATTCTATTATTATTCGCATGATATTATTTTAATCTATTTAATTATTTAATTATTGTATTTTTTTTCTCTTCAATTACAATTGAATTAGTTTCAATTTAGTTAAGCCACCAAATATTATTTAATTTTTCTTGTAATATCTTCTTAGACACCGAGTTGCCTGGAAGAGATCGCTATAAGCGATAAGGCCGCCCATTGTTCTAATTTAAATGTGTTTGTAATAAATATCTAGGTTTAAGTTACGGTGAACAATAAAGAGTTTTTATTCATTCATTCATTCATTCATTTGGTCTGCGCAGGGAGTTATGTCGGCATAACCACAGAAGCCGCCATATCTATTGGCGATAAGCCATTATAATGCATTGCATGCAGCACTAAATTATAAATTAATAATTTATAAATAAATGAATGCCTATAAAGTATCTAACAAATCGCTTTATGGCAATGCTGATTCGTTGCGCGAAATACGAGCCAGCCTTTTTTTTATTTTTTTTTATTGCAGGAGTTCAGCAGACAGGCAGAAGGCCCACTTAATGGAAAGCGGTTACCATCGCCTATGGACATTTGCAACAGCAAAGTTGCTACAAATGCGCTGCTGCTCTCTTAAGAGAGACTGGAACCTGGTCACTAATGCCGGAACACAACTCAAGGTTGTTATGGCGACATGCTTAGGCCAGGGGTAGTAGCCATCCAGTCGAGCAAATGCGCTACCACCTGGCTGTGGGTTGTTTACTCGTCTCTTACGACAGGCCGCCCGGCCGCAGGAAATTGTATTCTTTCTCCGTTCCTGCACGGATAAAAAGCCTTCTAATTACGGGTGTCATTAAAGAGTTTCTTACGAATTACGTTTCTTTGAAGAAACTAATAAGTGCTTGTTATTCCCATACTGGGAATTTGGTTGGGAGTAAACTCCTCCCGCTCTCTTCGAAATCTACACCCTCGATGTGCCTGAGCCTCGTGTATTAGGGGTTGCGAATAAAAGACTGCCCAGACTATCCAGCATACTGCAAGTATTCTCAGGGGAGTGCGGTACCTATTCTATGACTAGCCAGGGAAACTGATTTTTGTTTGGCAAGAGCCCACTTGTTACCGCTTATTTTCTTAAGAAAAAATCGAAATGTGTGCTGGGAGACATAGTAGAAGTGAAACTTCAACGGACAACAAACTTGAAGTTTTACGGGCAGGTTTTCAAATTGGACAAGTACACTAACAATCTGCCCGTAAAAGTTCAAGTTCAAATTTTGTTGCGATTCGTTTTGCCACTTGTCCGTTGAAGTTTCACTTCTACTATGTGTCCCAGCACACATTTCGATTTTTCGCAGGTTTACTGCAAATTATGATTTGGTTAGGTTAGGTACATTTTAATGAATACATTTTTTATTTAAACATATTTACGGATCAGTATGGTGATCCAGCGAGGAAACGTAGCCAGCCTTCTCGGCACCTTACCCATAGAAGACGGTGATCTGGGCTCAGTATTCTACTTATAGTCTTGAGGGAAGTACTTAAATGTTCATACGTTAAACTATCAAATTATATAAGGTATAAGGTATTGTAATTTATATCTATATTTTATAAGACAATCAGCGTGATACCAGTATGCTGGCTTCAAGGCATAACAATATATTACCCAAGAGGTAATGAAAATTAAAATATTATTCGGTATGGCGCCCGAGCATGTTGGCAACACCAACAAACAATTGAAATTTGACTTTTGTCACAATAGAAAATTTTCCCTTCGAAATGTAATGGTGTAATCTTAGTAAATTTATTAAATATCTCTCGTGGCACAATTCCTACCCTTTCCTTAATAGTTTTGATTTAATCATATGGTAGTAGTTTAAGTAAGTAAGTACGACGTATATCAGTAGAAAATGTTTATGTGCCTAATCGAAATAAAATCATTATGTCAAATAATTCATTTTGAACTGGAGGCCCGCGCAATAATAAATCATGATACATATGATTAAATCAAAACTATTAAGGAAAGGGTAAAAATAGCACTGCGAGAGATATTTAATAAATTTAATAAGACTCACTCACTTAAGAGAGCAGCAGCGCATTTGTAGCACCTTTGGTATTGCAAATGTCCATAGGCGATGGTAACCGCTTTCCATCCAGTGGGCCGTCTGCCTGTCTGCTGAACTCCTGCAATAAAAAAAAAAAAACTTTACTAAGATTGCACCATTACATTTCGAAGGGAAAATTTTCTATTGTGACAAAAGTCAAATTTCAATTGTTTGTTGGTGTTGCCAACAGAATACAATACAAATAAGTTAAGTTTTCTTGCATTGTATTCGATTATATGTAATTTAATATAGCTTTGTAAAAAAATAATTAATTATATGTATTATTTTATCTTAAAAAAATATATTTTTTTTATTTTATCAAACAAAAAAACTGAATTCGATCCGGAACCAAAAACCGCATACATAGTATACTCAAATTATACCGCCTCTCACCACGTCTAGTCTAAATTTATGCCGCTCCTCCAGGAGGCCGTAACGCTTTTTCGTGACAGTAAAATTAATATTCTTATTCTTATTTGGAGTATTTATTTATTCTAAAATAAAACGTGACAATTAATGGCCAGGTTCCAGTCTCTCTTTAGAGAGCGGCAACACAATATCCATAGGCGATGGTAACCGCTTTCCATCAGGTGGGCTGTCTACCTGTCTGCTAAACTCATTACATTTTTTTTTTATAGTAATTAAAGTAGGGGTGTCGGGGTGAAGGTAAGGAAAGGAATGCTCCGGTGGTTCGGGCATGCAAAAAGAATAACTAAACAGATATACAATGCAAAAGTGGATGGATGCAGAAGTCGTGGAAAGCCACGACGCACCTTCCATGATCAAATTGATCGTGTACTAGCAGATGGTGATGTCAGGAGCCTTAAGAACAGACGAGCGTGCATGACGAGAGCTATGAATGTCAAAGACGCAAGTGAGGTGTGTAAGAATAAGCCTGCATGGCGCTCTGTTGTTAATACCTACCCCGCAAAGGAACTGGCGTGAAGTTATGTATGTATGTAATTAACGTAAAATTACCTGTCGTTATACTCGCACGTAGGGGTAATGAAAAATCTGTTTTTATTACAAATTAAAAGTTCTCAAGAAAAACAAGGCTATAAAAGTTAGCAAATGAGAAATCGGTCAGCGAAACCGAACAAAATGTAAAAGACAAAAGAGCTTTTCTGAACCTAATCAACTTATCTCAAATTGTTTTTATCCAAGTACTTTAAGCATGGAAAGCGACTCCTAAGGAACAGAACTTGGAAACAAAAAAAGTCAAATCGATGACATTGGACTACTACTAACAATACTGCCAACATTTTAATAAACCTTACCTTTATCTGTGAAGCAAAAATTTTGTACCCCTTTTTAGGAAAATTGCGCGGACAGAAGAGTATGAAATTTCCACACTTATCTTATCTTAATATATATAAATTACGTGTCACGTTGTTTGTCCGCGATGGACTCCTAAACTACTTACATACATACATAACTTCACGCCAGTTCCCTTGCGGGGTAGGCACGAACAACAGAGCGCCATTTAGGCCCATTCTTACACACCTCACTTGCTTCTTTGACATTCATAACTCTTGTCATGCACACTCGTCTGTTCTTAAGGCTCCTGACATCACCCTCCGCTAGTACACGATCAATTTGATCATGGAAGGTCTGTCGTGGCCTTCCACGACTTCTGCATCCATCCACTTTTGCATTGTATATCTGTTTAGTCATTCTTTTATCATGCATTCTTTCCACATGCCTGAACCACCGGAGCATTCCTTTCCTTACCTTCACCTAAACTACTTGACCGGTTTTAATCAAATTTGCACACCGTGTGCAGTTTGATCCGACTTGAAAGATAGGATAGCTTACATTTGGACCCGGTAGGTGGCGCTGGAATCGGGTTCTAAATTTTATTTCTTCAGGGCAGAACAACGTCTACCGGGACAGCTAGTACTAATATATAAACCTGAAGAGTTTGTTTGTTTGCTTGAACGCGCTAAACTCAGGAAGTACTGGTTTTATTTGAAAAATTCTTTCAGTGTTGGATAGCTCATTTATTGAGGAAGGCTATAGGCTATATATCATCACTCTAAGACCAGTAGGAGCGGAGCACCAATGAAGAATGTTTCAAAATCGGGGGGTTGTTTTAACTTACTTGTTTTTATTAACCCACGCGAACGAAGTCGCGGGCACAAGCTAGTATTTTATATAGAGAAGGAGTGCAGGATGCTAATATTTTTTAAAACTAATATATAAAGCTGAAGAGTTTGTTTGTTTGGTTGAACGCGCTAATCTCAGGAACTACTAGTCTGATTTGAAAAATTCTTTCAGTGTTGGATAGCCCATTTATTGAGGAAGGCTATAGGTTATATATCATCACTCTAAGAGCAGTAAGAGCGGAGCACCAAAGAAAAATGTTTCAAAATCGGGGGGTTGTTTTAACTTACTTTTTTTTATTATTCCACGCGAACGAAGTCGCGGGCACAAGCTAGTATTTTATATAGAGAAGGAGTGCAGAATGCTAATATTTTTTAAAACTAATATATAATGCTGAAGAGTTTATTGGTTTGCTTGAACGCGCTAAACTCAGGAAGTACTAGTCTGATTTGAAAAATTCTTTCAGTGTTGGATAGCCCATTTATTGAGGAAGGCTATAGGCTATATATTATCACGCTAATGTAAAGTATATTCTAATTTTCAATAAAGTATATTCTATTCTATTCTATACTGGTAGTTGTGAGGTACAGCATAAAATTCCACTTATGTTCATTTGATACTTGTCTATTATCATATTGTTACAACCTAGGCGCTGACAAAGACATAAATTCCACGTACAAATCTGTAAAAGCACATTTTATTACCCTTTTGGCATTTGAACTAATTGTAATCCTTTTATGATCGTCTTCTTTTGTTCACTTATTTATTGGTATACGTTTCTAGAGAATAGCCCAGTGTCCTATTGTACTGGTTTACGGCAGCTTGCGGTTGAATCATTAGCCCTAAGACCAGTAGGAGCGGAGCACCAATGAAGAATGTTTCAAAATCGGGTTTTTTTTTAAACTATTTCACGCGAACGAAGTCGCGGGCAGAAGCTACTATTTTATATAGAGAAGGAGTGCAGACTGCTAATATTTTTTTTTCAATTATACATAAAAAATACTTGTAAACAATAAAAACATTACACACACTACCATGTATTTGATACGCACATGCATATATACTCTTTTGTCTATTGTTAAAATCAAATTAACAGTGTAGCCTTGGCGAAATCTGTGATAATAGAAGTATAGTCTTTGTCATTAATTATTATGGTCGAATTTCGACCACGGGCGACCATTAGTAAAATATAGAAACCTGACAAAAGAGAAATGCAATTGACAATAACAGTCATTGAGATTAACAATAGTTTAATGGCCTTACTTATAATCGTGTCTTTAATTTTAAGAAACTGCTCAGCAACTGATTTATGAAATTCTTACCCATAAACTCCTCTTAAGGATGAGAGGTGGTAAAGTAACTCATAAATAACCGAAAGAAATAACCAACATCGAGAGGTAGTTTAAGTGACTGCTAAGAGGCAAGATGGCGGTTTTTATTTGAAACAGCTGATTCTCACCGAGTACGGGAATAAGGGGATAGAATCTGGGTATAAAAATATATCAGTAAAAAGGCTTTAACTCAGCTACCAGTGTCCTTTATCAATCAAATTCACTCTTTTCCGTTCTTTAGTCGAAGATTTTGGGTACAACCTACGTTAATCATTTATGGTCTTACTTATAATAGTTTGTTAAATTTTAAGAAACTGCTCAGCAACTGATTAATGAAAATCTTACCCATAAACTCCTCTTAAGGATAAGAGGTGGTAAAGATATGTGATAAGTGTCTTATTTAAGAGATGACTAATCCTTTCTCAACGAGTTTATTACAAGTAAGGCCCCTAAATTACGTTTATCTGTGCTCTTAGGTAAACAACAGGTAATACACGTTTATAAGTGAAAAAAAGATATATATTAATTAGAGGCTTATGATAATATAATAATAACAGCCTATAAATGTGACACTGCTGGGCTCGGGCCTGCCATTATAGGGGAAACGGACAGTATACCCACCACGCTTGTCCAAGGCGAGTTGGCAGGTTTGACACATCGGTTATCTCGATCACATCACGATGTTTTCCTTCACCGTTATTAGCACGTGGTAATTGTAACAATATGCACATTAGGTCAGAAAACCGCCTAAGTGGTGCATGCGTTCTAATCAGGATCGAACCCACGCCCTTTAAGTTTTGAGTCACTACGCTACCACGAATTAAGGGCTTACGAGTCTCTTATTTAAGAGATGACTAATCCTTTGTCAACAAGATTAGGCCCTTAATCATCAGAAACAAAGAGGATACGAACTACGCTTATCATTAATATTAAAACGTATGAAAAGGTTTTTCATCCTTAAACAATCTTCTTAGACGTGATATAAAATCAAACAACTTTGATCTTAGTAATTTTAAACTTTATTGTCAGACAGTTAAAACTGTCATTTCTGTGAATTAGTTTATTTATTTATTTAATTTGTTTGGGTAGACAGATATACAATGCAAAAGTGGATGGATGCAGAAGTCGTGGAAGGCCACGACACACCTTCCATGATCAAATTGATCGTGTACTAGCAGAAGGTGATGTCAGGAGCCTTAAGAACAGACGAGCTTGCATGACAAGAGTGATGAATGTCAAAGAGGCAAGTGAGGTGTGTAAGAATAAGCCTAAATGGCACTCTGTTGTTCGTGCCTACCCCGCAAGGGAACTGGCGTGAAGTTATGTATGTATGTATGTATGTATCAATCAAGTTTCCACTAAAAAATAATTTATATAATAAAAATAAAAAATTGGCTCAAATAGTTAATTTAAAAAAAATAGAAATATACGAAATATTACATAAATAAAATGTCAATTTAATTTAGATTAGGTCAATATTGAATAAAATTGAAAAAGTTAATCAATTTGAAAACTGGCGAACTTTTTCATACCGCAACTGTATAAGTGAGTTCAACAGTCAACCATATTTGGAGTTATTGATCATTGAACTAAAGAGTAAATATGTTTGTGAATAAAAACCAAAAAGTCAAGATATGAACGATTGATTTTAATTGCGGACAACAAAAATGCGAAAAAAAAAATCTATGCCAGTTTACAAATAAATCCTAATATAGAAAGATATTTGATTTTAACCAAGTGGATACCTAGAGACGCCAAGAGGAAAAGAGGAAGACCAAATAAAAGATGGGTAGACATATTTAAGGAAAGATGCGGCCCACATTGGACAAGACTGGCAAGAAATAGGGATGAATGGAGAAGATTGGGGGAGGCCTACGCCGCTAAGGTGACTTCCGTAAAGGGCTGGCCTATATTTAGGGCAACGAATAAGCGTTGCCATACAACGCGGGAATGCGGCCAGCATTTTGGGAACGCTCCCCACCGAGAGCGATCTGGACTACATCTTTTACTTGTAAATATGTATATAATAGTAGTTATTATTGTAATACACAACATTTATTGATATAATCATGTAATAAATTTATAAATGGTCAAATACAAGGTTAACTTCTTTTTTTTAGAAAATGGACATAGATTTTATTAATTTGACATATTTAAAAAAAAGAAAAATAATATGTAACAATGTATGAATTTAATTGTTTGTAATATGACGGTAGAATAAAGGCTTTTTTATTTTATTTATTTTATTTACATTCGATTTCCAAGTGGACCCAGAATAAGTATTGTCCTTTGAATCATTCAATGTCTTTGAAGGGGAACAATTCTGTTCATACATGATCTTTGAACATAACTGTGTTCATAAGGCAGTGAATCGCAGCGGTTCATAAGGTCCTTGAATATCATTGTGTTCATAAGGTCTTTGAATATCATTGTGTTCCTACGTTGTTTGAATATCATTGTGCTCATAAGGTCTTTGAACATCATTGTGTTCATAGGGTCTTTGAACATCATTGTGCTCATAAGGTCTTTGAACATCATTGTGTTCATAAGGTCTTTGAACATCATTGTGTTCATAGGGTCTTTGAACATCATTGTGTTCATAAGGTCTTTGAATATTATTGTGTTCATAAGGTCCTTGAATATCATTGTGTTCATAGGGTGTTTGAACAAATTGGAGCATAAGGTCTTTGAATAAAATTGAACACATTGCTGTTTTGAAACACACAAGGTGTTCATAAGGTCTTTGAATATTATTGTGTTCATAAAGTCCTTGAATATCCTTGTGTTCATAAGGTCTTTGAATATCATTGTGTTCCTACGTTGTTTGAATATCATTGTGCTCATAAGATCTTTGAACATCATTGTGTTCATAGGGTCTTTGAACATCATTGTGTTCATAAGGTCTTTGAATATTATTGTGTTCATAGGGTCTTTCAATATCATTGTGTTCCTAGGTTGTTTGAATATCATTGTGCTCATAAGTAAGGTCCTTGAATATCATTGTGTTCCTACGTTGTTTGAATATCATTGTGCTCATAAGGTCTTTGAACATCATTGTGTTCATAGGGTCTTCGAACATCATTGTGTTCATAAGGTCCTTGAATATCATTGTGTTCATAAAGTCTTTGAATATCATTGTGTTCATAGGGTCCTTGAACATATCGTGTCCATAAGGTCCTTCAATATCATTGTGTTTCTACGTTGTTTGAATATCATTGTGCTCATAAGGTCTTTGAATATCATTGTGTTCATAAGGTCTTTGAATATCATTGTATCGTTTTAGTTCTGTGCCTTGATTCAATTTGGTTGATCCGTCTAACGTCAGCATTACACGCGGCATCTCATTGACAGAGCGCACTATGATATTTTACATTATTTTTCCATAACATCAAGTATCGTGATGGAATATCATAGATATTAATGGAGTTATTTGACGCTTCATTTTAAGGAAACATAACACAGCCAAGTGCGTGTCGGTCGACGCGAAGCGATTCCATAGGGATGACAGACTTCCACTGTTTTTTGTCTTATGGCTGCTGTAGTTTAAAAAAAGCATTTGGAAAGAATATCTCATATTTGAAAGAGGAAAGAAAGACTTTATTGGAAGAACTAGCGACGTAATTACATCCCTTATACATTATTATACACAGAGCATATTTTGAGAATTTGTACGCCGCATTTGCAGCGAACAAGGTTTGCACTCAGCATATTGCTGTGCCGGAATTATATCCGACACAACGCTGATTTCCAGTGCAAATCTTCCTTTAGTCGTAAGACCAAAATGACCCATTTTTTTTTTGTAAATAGTAAATAATAATGATTAATAAAAGTAATTCTACTCGTGTAATATTTAATTAGGAAATCAAATACATACATACATAACTTCACGCCAGTTCTCTTACGGGGTAGGCACGAACAACAGAGCGCCATTCAGCCATTCATTCATTCATTTTATCCGTGCAGGAACGGAGAAAGAATACAATTTCCTGCGGCCGGGCGGCCTGTCATAACAGGCGACAAAACAACCCACAGCCAGGTGGTAGGGCATTTGCCCGACTGGATGGCTACCACTCCTGGTTTAAAGTATGTCGCTATGACAACCTTGAGTTGTGTTCCGGCGTTAGTGATCAGGTTCTAGTCTCCCTTAAGAGAGCAGCAGTGCATTTGTAAGCACGTTTGGTGTTGCAAATGTCTATAGGCGATGGTAACCGCTTTCCATCAAGTGGGCCGTCTGCCTGTCTGCTGAACTCCTGCAATAAAAAAAAATTCAGGCTTATTCTTACACACCTCACTTGCTTCTTTGACATAGATAACTCTTGTCATGCACGCTCGTCTGTTCTTAAGGCTCCTGATATCACCTTCTGCTAGGAAATAAAATAAATAAATTTAAATAAAACTACTAGCTGTCCCGGCAGACGTTGCTCTGCCCTCAAGAAATAAAATTTAGAACCCGATTCCAGCGCCACCTACCGGGTCCAAATGTAAGCTATCCTATCTTTCAGGTCGGATTAAACTGCACACGGTGTGCAAGTTTGATTAAAATCGGTCAAGTAGTTTAGGAGTCCATTGCGGACAAACAACGTGACACGTAATTTATATATATTAAGATGTACAAAGGGCGGTCTTAATCGCTAAAAAGCGATCTCTTCCAGACAATTCCATGAATGAATTGGGATGATAATGGCGATGGTGGTATACGTAACATATAGTACGAACTACTTACATTTTAATAATAAATACATAAATGACATACCCGCAGGGGGGCTTTGTGGCAAAGCCTTAGGTGACCAGGTTCCAGTCTCCCTTAAGAGAGCAGCAGCGCATTTGTAGCATCTTTGGTGTTGCAAATGTCCATAGGCGATCGTAACCGCTTTCCATCAAGTGAGCCGTCTGACTGTCTGCTGAACTCCTGCAATAAATAAATAAATAATTAACAGTTTTTTTTTGTTTTTTTAATAGTTTAATACAAATACATATCTACAAAATAAATAAATGTTTATAAATTAATTTAAATATCAACGACAGACAGTATTTTTTGATCATAGTTTTAAATATTTTTATTTTTCTTATTTATACTACATGAATGCTCCGGTGGTTCGGGCATGCAGAAAGAATGACTAAACAGATATACAATGCAAAAGTGGATGGATGCAGAAGTCGTGGAAGGCCACGACACACCTTCCATGATCAAATTGATCGTGTACTAGCAGAGGGTGATGTCAGGAGCCTTAAGAACAGACGAGCGTGCATGACAAGAGTTATGAATGTCAAAGAAGCAAGTGAGGTGTGTAAGAATAAGCCTGAATGGCGCTCTGTCCGTGCCTACCCCGCAAGGGAACTGGAGTGAAGTTATGTATGTATGTATGTACATTGACAACATGTTTAGGGGTTAGTATGACTTAATACAATGTGAGTTTTACAGTGGTTAGGTAACAAAATTATTATGCAACTATGCCAGAAATAATATTTTTATTGCAGGAGTTTAGCAGACAGGCAGACGGCCCACTGGATGGAAAGCGGTTACCATCGCCTATGGACATTTGCAACACCAAAGGTGCTACAAATGCGCTGCTGCTCTCGTAAGTGAGTCTGGAACATGGTCACTAATGCCGGAACACAACTCAAAGTTGTTATGGCGGCATGCTCTAGACCAGGGGTGGTAGCCATCACCTGGCTGTGGGTTGTTTAGTCGCCTCGTACAACAGGCCGCCCCAACGCAGGAAATTGTATTCTTTCTCCGTTCCTGCACGGATAATAGCCCGAATGTCACGTTTAAATTAAAAAAAGAAGGAATTAAAAATATCAATGGATATATTTGTACTTGCAATACATACATACATACATAACTTCACGCCAGTTCCCTTGCGGGGTAGGCACGAACAACAGAGTGCCATTTAGGCTTATTCTTACACACCTCACTTGCCTCTTTGACATTCATAACTCTTGTCATGCAAGCTCGTCTGTTCGTACTTGCAATCTCATTATAAACCAAATCAATCAGAATCAGACCAGTACTGAGTTTAGCGCGTTCAAGCAAACAAACAAACTCTTCAGGCCAACTTCGCATAATACAGGAGCAAAGCCGTACGCGTGCAATAGCTATTTACATTACAGTAAAATGAATCGATAAGCAATATTTCGGTATATCACCCCCGAAATGCAGCTGATTAGGCGTTTCATTACAATATTACGATGGATGGATGGATATGGAGGGATGTTTGGCGTATGTATGGCCAAGGCTCAATGGGCGGCCGCCGCGGGAGGGTTGTATGGGACAATGGAGGGATAGAGCTGTGTATCCACTAAAACATTTTTCAAGTCCGTCAAATTTTATCTGTGCAGGAACGGAGAAAGAATACAATTTCCTGCGGCCGGGCGGCCTGTCGTAAGTGGCGACAAAACACCCACAACCAGGTATTTGCCAGAATGGATAGCTACCACCCCTGGTCTAAAGTATGCTGCAATAACAATCTTGAGTTGTGTTCCGGCATTAGTGATCAGGTTCCAGTCGCCCTTAAGAGAGCAGCAGCGCGTTTGTAGCACCTTTGGTGCTGCAAATGTCCATAGGTGATAGTAATCGCTTTCCAGCAAGTGCG
The DNA here is from genome assembly GCA_019925095.2 of Dendrolimus kikuchii. Classification (NCBI taxonomy): domain Eukaryota; kingdom Metazoa; phylum Arthropoda; class Insecta; order Lepidoptera; family Lasiocampidae; genus Dendrolimus; species Dendrolimus kikuchii. Next base: position 10,572,232 of record CM034415.1, read on the forward strand.
CCGTCGGCCTCTCTGCTAAACTAATGCAATAAAAAATAAAAAATATATTTTTCATATCATTGAATTTATTAAACTAATACCATAAGACTATAAGTAGAATATTGAGCCAAGGTCATGGAACTCGCTAGATCGCCATATTGATCCGTTTCCCGAGGTAGAGAACTAGCCCTCTGATCACTCGCCGAGTCAATGAGTCGTTTCATATTGATTGTTGTCGTTTATTTATATTTTATTTCTAGTATAGTTTAATTTATAATGTTATGTATATAAATTATTTTCTCACAAAATGCTCATACCAACTTAATGTTGTTCAATAAAACTAAGCTATTATTATATTTAAATACAATTAAAAACTAAAAATAAATTAAGTTATAAATAGTACAAGCTATTATAGACTGTGTAACAAATCGCTGCCAGATGGGAGCGTGCCCAGAAGGCTGGCTGCATTGCCGCGCTGTATGTATAATTTATTATGTTTTTAGTAAAAGTTCGTTTAATGTAAATGGCAAAGAGTTAGATACTAGTCAATATTTAACACAATCAAATTTAGTACTTAAAAATAAACTAAATTATAAATAAATTACACTACAAAAAATCCTTAGAAATTAAATACTATTATAAACACATTTAAAAGTCAAAAATGTAGTTCAGATCACTGTGGGTGGGGAACGTATGTATATTATCATGTTATCTGTGGAGGCTTATTAATAGCTTCTCTAAATCCATCTTATTTTTAGTAATAATGATAGCTGTTAGCCCCCCAAATATATAATAAGTAAGATTAGAATTTACTGTAACAATATCCACGTCTCACACATATCACAAATTAATGATATAATATTTTTAGTCATAACACCCGGTCCATTGTTTTCGTAATCAATTGCTCCGCCTTCGCGATCTTGCCCCTATATAAGTGTTGGTTTTCAACCACTTGCATTCATTCCACCTTCAGCTTCGAGGTAAGTACCATAGTGTTCTTACTTCTATTTATCTCTTTCCGATATCTAACTGACGTGGAAGTTAAAGTAATATTTATTAAGAAGCATATTTACGTTTTAGTGTAATTTTTATATTTTACTAGCTGTGCCCGCGACGTCGTCCGTGTGGAATTTGATTTCAAAGCCCCCCCCCCCCCCCCGATTTCGACACATTCTTCATTGGTGCTCCGCTCCTATCGGTCTTAGCGTGATGATATATAGCCTATAGCCTTCCTCGATAAATGGGCTATCCAACACTGAAAGAATTTTTCAAATCAGACCAGTAGTTCCCGAGATTAGCGCGATCAATCAAACAATATTAGTATATTTGGCTACAACACTAATACTTACATTTTAAATATCGCGATATCTTTTGAATGAAACGTCCGAATTGAATAATTTAAAAAGTTCTAGAAAGATATTGAATTCGTCTTGAATATGAAGTAATTTATTTTGATAAGGATTAATACCAAGGTACAAAATAAAGAGTTTTTGAAGCGAAGTCATTTTAATTATTTAAAAAAACAAAAGAAAACACTTATTGTGAGATAACTACAATAGTTAGACATATGGTTACGCAATATTTTTTGTAGACAATTATATGTTCTGCAAAGTGGTAGTACGTTGTTTTGGTCTATAATCAATAGTTTTCACAGCGCACGCCGTGTAAGGATTTTTTCGGGTCATTTTTTTACACCTTGGGTTACATTATTGGACTTTTAGTAAGGAGCCCTAATTTTTTTGAAAATATAATATAGCCTGTAGCCTTCCTCGATAAATGTACTATTCAACACTGAAAGAATTTTTCAAATCGGACCAGCGGTTCCTGAGATTAGCGCGTTTAAACAAACAAACTCTTCAGCTTTATAATATTAGTATAGTTTATAATATTAGTATAGATGAATATTTAAATTTTAAACAGACGAGCAATAAGAACGTAATATAATGAATTGTTTGGCTAAATTATATGAAATTCTCAATGACATTATCATAATTTAATTGTTTTATAAATAATATATAACTGAAAGAGACATAATAATTAAATATATTAAATATTTAATTTTGTTTTAATTCTAAGAGTATCATAATCAGTAATATAACCAATAATATAATCATAATATCTATATGTAGTCATAAGGTCATAAGTCATTTGCCAGGTGGTAGGGAAGTTGTTCGACTGGATGGCTACCACCCCTGGTCTGAAGTATGTCGCCATAACAACCGTGAGTGTTGTGTTCCGGCATTAGTGACTAGGTGCCAGTTTCACTTAAGAGAGTAGCAGCGCATTTGTAGCAACTTTGGTGTTGCAAATGGCCATAGACGATGGTAACCGCTTTCCATCAAGTGGGCCGTCTGCCTGTCTGCTGATCTCCGGCAATAAAAAAAATATATATTATTAGCATTCTGCACTCCTTCTCTATAGAAACTATAAATGTGCGAAATTTCATACTCCTCCGTCCGCGCAATTTTCGTAAAAAGGGGTACAAAGTTTTTGCTGTGTTTTTGTTTCACGTATTTAATATATAGGTAGTTTTTGGCGGGAACTGAAAGGGGACGTTGTGCTGTGGAGTTTTATTTTCTAAAAATGTGTAAAATCACTTTAAAATGAACAATAGTTGTAGGATATTGATAGTTTTTGAGTAGTAATTATGTGTTTTTGTGAGAAATGTGAACTGTATAGTCAAATGTGGCCTTTCGAGTTTTCACAAGAACTCCGTTATACGGCGCCAATTGTAGCCTACAATACACTTGCGCCTGGCTTAAAGGCCTAGTTGCCAAGCTATAAACTAATATATATTAATCCGTGCAGGAACGGAGAAAGAATACAATTTCCTGCGGCCGGGCGGCCTGTCGTAAGAGGCGACTTAACAACCCACAGCCAGGTGGTAGGGCATTTGCCCGACTGGATGGCTACCATCCCTGGTCTAAAGTATGTCGCCATAACGACCTTGAGTTGTGTTCCGGCATTAGTGACCAGGTTCCAGTCTCCCTTAAGAGAGCAGCAGCGCATTTGTAGCAACTTTGCTGTTGCAAATGTCCATAGGCGATGGTAACCGCTTTTCATCGAGTGGGCCATCTGCCTGTCTCCTGATCTCCTGCCATAAAAACACACACACACACACCTTATTAATATATAGATTACAAGCTAAAATGTCATCTTTTATAGTATTGTTTTTAAAGATATCAACGCATGCTTTCCACGAAGCATTATTTCAAATAAAACTTAGACAAAAATGGGTTTTTTAATAACTAAGGTTTCCCTCCCTGCTATACGTTATTTGGAGAAATATTACACAGACTTGGTTTCTTTTTTTTACCTACTAACCGTCTTATTCATAGACATTTAGACTAAGTTTGAACGCTTCTTTATTCGTCTTAAAGAAAAGTTAATACTTATTCTAACGCTCTACGAATAAGACCGTAAGACTTTCGATACGTAATTTCCTGCCACTATGAATGAGCCCCTATAAGGGGATATTCACCCCCATTTCCTTGAGCTCCCACGCTCAACTACCCAATGGTTCTCCAGAACATTTTTACCACATACAACAATGATGATGAACTTCCCGCCGCGGAAAACGCCAAACATCTTCCCCCTTCTTTTCTCCAGAGTTTTTAAAGTTGCACGTTTCTCCTTTATCATATCCAGTACTTCTTCATTGGTCTTCTCTTCTTTCCAACTTATTCTCTCCTTAGCATATAATTACTTAAAGCTATTGGCACATTCCTGCGTGTAACAACTTGTATCGAATCATCTATTCAAATACAATTCGATAGAGTGAATATATAAGTCCCAACTGACAGTGATTTAGGACTTATATACTTCCGCGTTGGATGGCAACGCCGCCCGATGCGATGTCTCAACTACAGACCAGTCTTTGGGACACGTGAGACCTCTATCAAACGAGATGATAGGTCCTATGGCCCTAGAGTCTTGACACCATTGTAGTCTACAAATTCTCAAGACTATAAGTAGAATACTGAGCCTAGGTCACCGTCTTCTGTGGGTAAAGTGCCCAGAAGGCTGGCTATGTTTCCTCGCTGGAGTGCCTTACTGATATCTTGTCCGCGGTAGCCACCGGCCCTGTGATCACCGGAAGAGTCGTTTTGATAGCTCTTGGTAGTCTCATACCCTCAGAACCTAAGGGTCTAAAATAAACTGCTTCAAGAAGCTAAAGTGCTTCAAGAATTTGTCTCTTACAAAACAAGGATTTTTTTTATTGCCTGATGGAAAGCGGTTACCATCGCCTATAGATATTTGTAACACGTAGGTGCTAACAATGCGCTGCTGCTCTCTTAAGGGAGCCTGGAACCTGGTCACTAATACCGGAACACAACTCAAGGTTGTTATGGCGGCATACTCTCGACCATGGGTGGTAGCCATCAAGTCGGGCAAATACCCTCCAACTGGCTGCGGGTTATTTTGTCGCCTCTTACGACACGTCGCTCTAACGCAGGAAATTGTATTCTTTCTCCGTTCCTGCACGGATAAAAGGTATACCAAAACATGCCAAACAAATTAAGAACATCTTCTTAAGCCACTCTCAGTCCACTGCTGGACGTAGGCCTCCCCAAGTACGCGCCACATATCTCGGTCTCCCGTTTTCCTCATCCAGTCATCCAATTAAGAACATACTGCTTTTTAAATAGCGGTACAAAAATAGTTCAAAAATCTCGCTTGATATAAAGCAAATATTATTATAAATTAACCTGTTTCAGTTATAAGACGTTTGAAACTTAATTATATTGTGCAAATAAACTTAAGAAAGAATCCTTTTCCACTGAAGAAAAATTAAATGTACACACAGCTGTGCAGCGGAATTGAAAATAATAAACGCGTATCAACAAAGATGGCATGGTATGCTTTCTTAGAACCTACATCTATTCGGGTTCGAATTTTAGCAAATAGAATTGTCTAGATCAAAAGCGCTTCGAAGGAGGTTAGATTATTCAACTTATTTATTTTCGTAACATGAAACTCCTTGGTGGAATTCTTATTTTTTTTGTCACCTATACTGTTTCCAACCGCTTATTTTACTTTTGACGTTTACACGTCTATCAAGTTACATATTCTTTGACAGTAAAGCCCAAAATGAAACAAATGACATAATTGTCGTACTTTATTGTTGTAGGTGACATAATAGTGATGTACTGTTTTTTTTTATGTTTAAGGCTTGGCAACTAGGCCTTTAAGACAGGCGCCGTTGTATTGTAGGCTACAATCGACGCCATTCAACGGAGTTCTTGTGAAAACTCAAAAGACCACATTTGGCTATAAAGTTCAAATTTCTCGCAAAAACACATAATTACTACTCAAAAACCATCAATATCCTACAACTATTGTTCATTTTAGAGTAATTTTACACATTTTTAGAAAATAAAACTGCACAGCACAACGTCTCCTTTCAGTTCCTGCCAAAAACTCCCGTGATGTTCTGTGAGTCATGTAATGCACAGACTATTAAACCATCAACAATCGAATTGAAAATAAAAAAAATTCTACTTTATTACAAAAATGGTTTATTAAACATATGGTATCATATGTTCATTGAAATGTGGGTATAATTATTTATTCTATTGTTATACAATGCAAGAAAACTTAACTTATTTGTATTGTACTCTACTCATAGTCCCTCAAGACTATAAGTAGAATACTGAGCCCAGATCACCGTCTTCTATGGGTAAGGTGCCCAGAAGGCTGGCTACGTTTCCTCACTGGATCGCCATACTGATCCGTTGGCCGAGGTAAGCACCAGCCCTCTGATCACCCAAAGAGTCAATGAGTCGTTTCGATAAATTTTGGTAGAGGCTCATGGCCTCAGGACCCCACGGTCCAAGCGTCTCGACAGCAAACGGCACAAACATATAACTCTCACAGAATTATATGTTTTTAATAATTATTAGATGATATAGCAAAAATATATAGACAACTTAAATTGATTAATACTTATTTATAAATCAAGTCGATTTTTATAACGAATCGAGTCGGTAACGCGTTAGGACAATGACTAATTGATCCCTTGCGGAGGGCACGAAAAACAGAGCGCCATTCAGGCTTATTCTTACACATCTCACTCGCTTCTTTGACATTCATAGCTCTTGTCATGCACGCTCGTCTGTTCTTAAGGCTTCTGACATTACCTTCTGCTAGTAGATCAATTTGATCATGGAAGGTGTGTCGTGGCCTAACACGACTTCTGCATTGTATATGTGTTTAGTCATTCTTTCATCGTGCATTCTTTCTACATGCCCGAACCACCGGAGCATTCCTTTCCTTACCTTCACCCCGACACTCTCTTTCAGAGCAGCTCTCATTCTTACTTCGGTATTACGAACGCGGTCCGCGAGCGTCATTCCGCAGATGTTGCGCAGTGCTCGCATCTCGACCGCGTTTACTCTACTTTCATGCTCTCTCTTCCATACCCAACTCTCGCTTCCATACGTGAGCGTAGGTACCAGCACCGCGATGTGTATGGCAAGCTGGGCCTTTGGCTGAGGTTCTTAGCGCCTAGAAGTTTACCTAACGCTCCATTCCACTGGCGTGCTCGCACTTTTATTGCGTTGACGGCAATGACTCTGTGGTTGAGCGGACTAAACGCAAAGGCACCGGGTTCGATTCCTTACATGGTAAATTTCAGAAACGAATTTTCTGTTATTTACTATGGTCTGGGTGTCTGGGATCGGCCCCAGAGTGGTCCGTTGCATATTACCCATAACACAAGCGTAACTTGCTTAATTTGGGGATATACAATGTGTGTGTTTGTCTGCCGACTTATTGCACGAATTCAGCACACAGAAGGCCCACCTGATGGAAAGCGATTACCATCACTTATGGACATTTGTAACACCAAAGGTGCTACCAATGTGCTGCCGCTGCCTAAAGGGAGACTAGAGGCCACTGATGCCGGAACACAACTCAAAGTTGTAAGGGCACCATATTCTAGAACAGGGCCATCCAAACGAGCAAATACATACTCTTGTCATGCACGCTCGTCTGTTCTTAAGGCTCCTGACATCACCTTCTCCTAGTACACGATCAATTTGATCATGGAAGGTGTGTCGTGGCCTTCCACGACTTTTGCATCCATCCACGAGCAAATACCCTACCTTTTTTCGCTGTTTACAACAGACTGCCTAGCCGCAGGAAATTGTATTCTTTCTCCGTTCTTTTACCGACCCCTAATAATTGAGAGCAGGCGAAAGAAGAGAGAGATGTATGTATGTATGTCTAATTGCTTAAATTGTACAAAGCTATATTTAAAACGAATAAAGACTTGAAAACACCTTAATTCCTTAGACAAATATGTCGCGAACATGTCTAGAAACTTCTAAACTCGTTTAGTAACTTTTGACAAATTAACTAAGTACGTTTAATTGTTTTTAAGAACAAGTAAATAGGTTGATCTTAATTACTTTAACAACGGTTGTCTAAGTTAATTATAGTTTTAACTGTATATATTAACAAAAGTTTGTATAAAATATACCTTGTCCAACGGTTTATTTTACTTCTGACAGCTTGATCATTAATTAATTTGTGATACCCACCCTAAAGTATTATATATATAATAATAGCAGCCCATAAATATCCCACTGCTGGGCTCGGGCCTCCCACTATAGGGGAACGGACAGTATACCCGCCACGCTTGTCCAAGGCGGCTTGGCAGGTTTGACACATCGGTTATCTCGATGTGCAGGTTGCATCACGATGTTTTCCTTCACCGTTATTAGCACGTGGTAATCGTAACAATATGCACATTAGGTCAGAAAACTGCCTAAGCGGTGCATGCGTTCCGGCCAGGATCGAACCCGCGCCCTTTGGGTCTGGGACGCGTGCGCTAGCCATTACGCTACCACGACTTACCTAATACCTAGATACCTAAAGTATTAACGATTTTATATAAAACACTTTTCACTTCACGAAACGTCGGAAAAATCAAAATCAAATAAACTACCGCGCTTAAAACCGTTAAAACTTAGTTTTATTAAACACTTTTCTTTTGTAATTTCTTAATTGCCGATTATTAAGGAAAGTTTCATACGTTTTATGTCAAAGTAATTACTGAATATGTGAACAATTGTATTATTTTGTCTAAAATTTAATATATAACAAGCTTTTTTTTATTGCAGGAGATCAGCAGACAGGCAGACGGCCCACTTGACGGAAAGCGGTTACCATCGCCTATGGACATTTGCAACACCAAAGTTGCTACAAATGCGCTGCTGCTCTCTTAAGGGAGACTGGAACCTGGTCACTAATGCCAGAACACAACTCAAGGTTGTTATGGCGACATACTTTAGACCAGGGGTGGTAGCCATCCAGTCGGGCAAATGCCCTACCACCTGGCTATAGCTATGTCTGATTATCTTGTTTCCATGGGGGTAAGCAAAGACTTTAGATCTCCACTTGCGACGATCCTGACAAACAACTTTCGCTTCATCTACTTTCATTAACCTCTTCTTACATGTACGCTTATTTGAGATGCTTTTTACCTGACCTCGTTTTAACACTTCTGTTATTTGATCATGGTGTGTACGTCGTGGTCTACCGGTACCAATTCTATCATTCACAACACTGTCATACACTTGTTTTGTGATTCTATTTTCATCTATACTCTCTACATACCCAAACCACCTTAACATTCCTTTTTCAACTCTTGTTATTACATATTTCAATCCACAACTTTTCCTGATTACACTATTCCGTATCATATCATTCATGCTTACCTCACATATACTTCTCAAAGCTCTCATTTCAACTGCATTTATTCTACTTTCATGCTTCTTCTGCCACACCCAACTTTTACTGCCGTACATTGGTGTTAGCACCAACACCCCTTGAAGGAAAGTCAAGCGTGCCTTTACAGGTTATCACAAAATAATCATGTATAAATACATTTATTATAATAACTTATGTAGTTTTAAATATCTTATATATAAAATTCTCGTGGCACAATATTCGTTCCCATACTCCTCCGAAACGGCTTGACCGATTCTCATGAAATTTTTTATGCATATTCAGTAAGTCTGAGAATCGGCTACTATCTATTTTTCAAACCCCTACGTGATAAGGGGTGTCCACTCCAAAAAAAATTTTTTTTTTTGATATTTTTTAGGATACAACATTAAAAAATACATACAACCCTAAATTTTCACCCCTCTACGATCAACCCCTATTTTTATTTGTTAATTATAAACTGATTTTTTGGCAAGATTTTTAATCTTATTTTGTCATGACTTAGAATTAAAAAAAATTATATTACTCTTTTAGATTCACAATTAGAACCGGTAGGTGGCGCTGAGATCGGGTTCTGGAATCCTCCTAATCACCTGGAGCGATTTTGGTGATTTTGTTTTTGTGTGTTTGAGTGGGCACCCGGATGGTTTAGATTCACGATTAGAACCGGTAGGTGGCGCTGAGATCGGGTTCTGGAATCCTCCTTATCACCTGGAGCGATTTTGGTGATTTTGTTTTTGTGTGTTTGAGTGGGCACCCGGATGGTTTAGATTCACGATTAGAACCGGTAGGTGGCGCTGAGATCGGGTTCTGGAATCCTCCTTATCACCTGGAGCGATTTTGGTGATTTTGTTTTTGTGTGTTTGAGTGGGTACCCGGATGATTTAGATTCGCAATTAGAACCGGTACGTGGCGCTGGGATCGGCTTCTAGAATTTTATTTTTTAAAGGCAGGACCACGTCTGCCGGGGCCGCTGGTATTATTGAATATATGTAAGACTTGATTTCTTTGATTACGTACATGATACATACATATATGATTTGATACATACATAAATAACTTCACGCCAGTTCCCTTGCGGGGTAGGCACGAACAACAGAGCGCCATTTAGGCTTATTCTTACACACCTCACTTGCCTCTTTGACATTCATAACTCTTGTCATGCACGCTCGTCTGTTCTTAATGCTTCTGACATCACCTTCTGCTAGTACACGATCAATTTGATCATGGAAGGTGTGTCGTGGCCTTCCACGACTTCTGGATCCATCCACTTTTGCATTGTATATCTGTATATTTTTGGTAATTAATTTATTCCTCTTTTTTGTTTTTATGTCATTCACTTGACTAAAGAGTCTTTCACATACTGCATTGGAATGGGGTAAGGACAGAATACGTAACATAAAAGTAGGCAGAAGCTGAAAGACTGTTTTTTATATAATTATTTATAAAATATACACGGTAATACACAACTGGAAATACCGTAGAAACTGACACGGTATTGACTCATTACCGGAGACCGTATTTTAGCCAAAAATACCGTGCTTCTACGGTAATTACCGTGCACCTGGTAACACTGATTACATCAATCCACACCTTTAGACTTAACATGTTTAAGAATTCACTATATGTCTGTACATTTGTGTGTGAACAATTATTACATTATATTATATTTATTAAATCTTTGAAAAGTAATTATACAACAACTTCTATATGTACTTATAATCGAATACAATGCAAGAAAACTTAACTTATTTATATTGTATTCTACACATAGTCCCTCAAGACTATAAGTAGAATACTGAGCCTAGATCACCGTCTTCTATAGTTGGCCGAGCTAGGCACCAGCCTTCTGATCCTTTCAAGAGTCAATGAGTCGTTTTGATCAATTTTTGCAGAGGCTCATGGCCTCAGGACCTCACGGTCCAAGCGTCTCCACAGCAAACGGCACAAACATATAACTCTCACTGAAGGTTGCATATTTGCGCCGCTTGAGTGATTCAGCTGTTTCCGCCGCCGAACCGGCTGATCTAGACGTGTTTGGTAACACATTACAGTTTTTAAATAGTGCAATCAATATAGTTTGATTTCTCTCACACCTCGAGAACACCTTGGCAAAGATTTCAACCTTACACTACCTTATGATTTCCCATCTTACCATTTACCCCACATATGTAAGTCACATAACCTCAAATTATGTAGTTTTACGACATGTCCGCATTTCTTTTATTGCTAGGACTGTGTTGTAATTTTGTTATTGTGTTATCTAATAACAGAATAACTATGTTAGCCTATACATGTCTTACTGTACTAAAAGCTTCACGTTTCAAATGTATTGAATTAAAGATGAAAAGATTAATTTTCAGAGTGAAGCCGGCTAAATCAGGCCTGTTTTGTAACAGGAAGCCGATCGCGCCGCATTGCGTTATGAGAACTTAGTATTGTTGACAACACCAACATAAGCTAATATTATTTTTAAACTTGCAACACTGCCATTGCTTTTTCTTTCTTCTTCCATTTTGGTTGCAGCCGAGTTAAACCTATTTGTTACTAGCTGTGCCAGCGACGTCGTCCGCGTGGAATTTGCTTTCAAAACCCTCCGATTTTGAAACATTCTTCATTGGTGCTCCGCTCCTATTGGTCTTAGCGTGATGGCATATAGCCTATAGCCTTCCTCAATAAATGGGCTATCCAACACTGAAAGAATTTTTCAAATCAGACCAGTAGTTTCTGAGATTAACGCGTTCAATCAAACAATATATTAGTATCTACAACACTAATACTTACATTTTAAATATCGCAATATCTTTTGAATGAAACGTCCGAATTGAATAATTCAAAAATTTCTAGAAAGGTATTGAATTCTTCTTGAATATGGAGTAATTTATTTTGATAAGGATTAAAACCAAGGTACAAAATAAAGAGTTTTTGAAGCGATGGCAATTTAATTATTTAAAAAAATAAAAGAAAACACTTGTTGTGAGATAACTACAATAGTTAGACATATGGTGACGCTATATTTTTTGTAGACAATGATATGTTCTGCAAAGTGGTAGTACATTGTTTTGTTCTATAATCAATAGTTTTCGCAGCGCACGCCGTGTAAGGATTTTTTCGAGTTTGTCGAATTGTATTCTTTCTTCGTTCCTTCACGGATAACTATATACAATAAAATCTACATCAACACAAACGTTGCCACGGGTAAAATATGTAATATAATAACAGCTCATAAATGTCCCACTGCTGGGCTCTGGCCTCCCACTATAGGGAACGGACAGTACCCACCACGCTTTTCGAAGGTGGCTTGGCAGGTTTGACACATCGGTTATCTCGATGTGCAGGTTTCATCACGATGTTTTCCTTCACCGTTGTTAGCACGTGGTAATTGTAACAATATGCACGTTAGGTCGAAAAACTGCCTAAGAGGTGCATGCGTTCCGGCTATAATTCGAACACGCGCCCTTTGAGTTTTTACCACCGACGGGCAAAAGCTATGAATGAATGAATGAGTTAATTAATTAATGAATTAATGTAATATTTATTTGCAGAGATACAGATTCTGCATAAGTTTACGTATATAAGTTTTGAAAAAAGATTTATTTCATTTAATGCTACGTCTATACTCTTCGTAAGGCCATAAAAAAGTTAAATAAGATATGTATGTTCCTTGTAGCAAATACCATAGACTATACTCAAGGGAATGCTTCTTTTTTATCTACAGTGGATTTCTTTTTAAAAGTTATTCGAAAACTTATAAAATACTTTGGAATAGTTCTGCGGACGTATCATGACTAGCTGTTGGCAACACCAACATAAGATATTTTTATTATTTTTAAACTTGCAACACTGTCGTTGATTTTTGTTTTCTCTTGGAGTTTTTGGCGGGAACTGAAAGGAGAGGTTGTGCTGTGCAGTTTCATTTTCTAAAAATGTGTAAAATTACTCTAAAATGAACAACAATAGTTGTAGGACATTGATAGTTTTTGAGTAGTAATTATGTGTTTTGTGAGAAATGTAAACTGTACAGTCAAATGTGGCCTTTTGAGTTGTCACAAGAACTCCGTTGAATGGCATAGCTGATTACCTACAGTTCAGTTGTGTACACATAGGCTTAAGAAAATGAAGAAACTATATTGTAAACTAAGATCTGGCTTAAAGGCCTAGCTGCCAAACCATAAACTTAAATAAAATATAATTTGTTTTCTCTTCCATTTTGTTTGTAGCCGAGTGCACACGTATTTGAATTTTAAAGTGATTTATTATAAATTTCCATCATTAACTAAGTTTAACTTTTATACCTACAACGACCAGAGTCGCCCACGCTATCAGCGTAAAATAAACATTATATGTGGGACAAGCTGCGCACACTGACTATACGTTTAAAGACAAAACCAATGGATCAATTTTGATGAAGTTTAACGAAGAATTTTAGTTGTGCACTGATACATATGATTTAAACTCATTTATCATTAAATTTGCTTAAATATTTTGTCATAACTACAGTAAAGTTTTTTCCCATACATTGAAATTGTTGATTTCGGTGCGGAGCCAGAAAATCATTTAGAAATGAATTGAAAATTTACATTTATTATAAGGCACCAATCCCCATTTCAGACTTGGTCTGAAAGAGAGTGTCGGGGTGAAGGTAAGGAAAGGAATGCTCCGGCGGTTCGGGCATGTGGAAAGAATGCATGATGAAAGAATGACTAAACAGATATACAATGCAAAAGTGGATGGATGCAGAAGTCGTGGAAGGCCACGATACACCTTCCATGATCAAATTGATCGTGTACTAGCAGAAGGTGATGTCAGGAGCCTTAAGAACAGACGAGCGTGCATGACAAGAGTTATGAATGTAAAAGAAGCAAGTGAGGTGTGTAAGAATAAGCCTGAATAGCGCTCTGTTGTTCGTGCCTACCCCGCAAGGGAACTGGTGTGAAGTTATGTATGTATGTATGTATGTACCAATCCCCATATGTTGCAACTAGAAAGACAAAAAATCATTTTATTCAGGAAAAATTACATTGGATAGTGTAGGTATAATTGTTAACAAATTTAAAACTAAAGTAACATAATTTTCTCCTAAAAGTAGCATCAGTCTCAGCATGATGCTGGTCTTTTAAAACCAGCCCTGATCTTCCGCTGAACCTTCAAGGTACTGTCACGGCAGACATTACATCACTGCAAAGCATGAAAGTAGAATCTTAAATAACGTGTGTGTGTATTTTTTTTTATTGTAGGAGTTCAGCAGACAGGCAGACGGCCCACTTAATGGAAAGCGGTTACCATCGCCTATAGACATTTGCAGCACCAAAGGTGCTACAAATGCGCTGCTGCTCTCTTAAGGGAGACTGGAACCTGGTCATTAATGCCGGAACACAACACAAGGTTGTTATGGCGGCATACTCTAGACCAGGGGTGGTCGCCATCCAGTCGAGCAAATACCCTAGCACCTGGCTGTGGGTTGTTTAGTCGCCTCTTACGACAGGCCGCCCGGCCGCAGGAAATTGTATTCTTTCTCCGTTCCTGCACGGATATATATATACACACTAGCTGTCCCAGCAGGCGTTGTTCTGCCCTGAAGAAATAAAATGTAGAACCCGATTCCAGCACCACCTATAGGGTCCAAATGTAAGCTATCCTATCTTTCAAGTCGGATCAAACTGCACATGGTGTGCAAATTTGATTAAAATCGGTCAAGTAGTTTAGGAGTCCATCGCGGACAAACAACTTGACTCGTAATTTATATATATTAAGATATACATACAACTAGATATCTGAACAAAAAAAATCTCCCCACATTTTCGCTCCACCATAATATTGTGCAGTTTTATTTGAAAAACATGACACTGGTTTAAAATGAACAACAGTTGTAGGATGTTGATTGTTTTTGAGCCAAAATTATACGTCAAGTAGGAAAATCTGAAATGATTACTTAAATGTGTCTTTTTACATACATATATACATACATAACTTCACGCCAGTTCCCTCGCGGGGTAGGCACGAACAACAAAGCGCCATTTAGGCTTATTCTTACACACCTCACTTGCTTCTTTGACATTCATAACTCTCGTCATGCACGCTCGTCTGTTCTTAAGGCTCCTGACATCACCTTCTGTTAGTACACAATCAATTTGATCATGGAAGGTGTGTCGTGGCCTTCCACGACTTCTGCATCCATCCACTTTTCGCATTGTATATCTGTTTAGTCATTCTTTCCACATGCCCGAACCAGCGGAGCATTCCTTTCCTTACCTTCACCCTGACACTCTCTTTCTTACTTCGGTATTACGAACGTGTCTTTTTACATACATACATACATACATACATAACTTCACGCCAGTTCCCTCGCGGGGTAGGCACGAACAACAGAGTGCCATTTAGGCTTATTCTTACACACCTCACTTGCCTCTTTGACATTCATAACTCTTGTCATGCAAGCTCGTCTGTTCTTAAGGCTCCTGACATCACCTTCTGCTAGTACACGATCAATTTGATCATGGAAGGTGTGTCGTGGCCTTCCACGACTTCTGCATCCATCCACTTTTGCATTGTATATCTGTTTAGTCATTCTTTCATCATGCATTCTTTCCACATGCGCGAACCACCGGAGCATTCCTTTCCTTACCTTCACCCCGACACTCTCTTTCAGACCAACTCTCTTTCTTACTTCGGTATTACGAACGCGGTCCGCGAGCGTCACTCCGCAGATTTTGCGCAGTGCTCGCATCTCGACCGCGTTTACTCTACTTTCATGCTCTTTCTTCCATACCCAACTCTCGCTTCCATACGTGAGCGTAGGTACCAGCACCGCGTTGTGTACGGCGAGCTGGGCCTTCTGGCTGAGGTTCTTAGCGCCTAGAAGTTTACCTAACGCTCCATTTAAACTATTCCCCAAATTCACTCTTCTTTCTATATCAGCGGTGTACCTTCCATCCCTGCTAAAAGCACATCCAAGATATACAAACTCATTCACTTGCTCCAGCATAACATCATCGACCATTATCCTTGCATTCGTTCTGGTTTCTTCTCTTTCAAACACCATAACCTTTGTTTTCTTCGCATTCAAATGTAAGCCTCTCGCCTGACAGTCATCTTTCATCATTGTGACTAGTGTTTGCAGTTCTGATGGCGATTCGGCTAAAAGCACGGCATCATCCGCATAAAGCAAGGTGCTTACAACTAGATCACTCATCCGCACCCCAACATCCATCAATCTTATTCTCTGGAGACAATCGTCCAGATATAGGATGAACAGCAAAGCCGACAGCACGCAGCCCTGGCGGACGCCAATATTGACGTCAAACCAGGGCGACAGGCTGCCTTCCACTCGCACGCATGCCATACAGCCCTCGTAAGTGGACTGCACAGCACGCATCAATTGGC
The DNA here is from genome assembly GCA_019925095.2 of Dendrolimus kikuchii. Taxonomy (NCBI): domain Eukaryota; kingdom Metazoa; phylum Arthropoda; class Insecta; order Lepidoptera; family Lasiocampidae; genus Dendrolimus; species Dendrolimus kikuchii. The sequence continues at coordinate 10,588,327 of CM034415.1, forward strand.
CATTAATCCCATATCCGGGCAATATGTCCCAGAGGTCCTTCCGCACAACCCTGTCAAATGCTTTCTCTAGATCCACAAAACCGCAGAAAACCTTCCGGCCCAAAGCCAGCTGCTTCTCTACGATATTGCGGAGAGAGAAAACTTGATCCATACATCCCCTTCCATTTCTGAAACCACCTTGTGCATCCCACAGTAATCCATCGGATACAACTCTCATTCTCTTTTCAATAATCTTCGCATACACTTTAGATGCTGTGCTGATCAAACTGATGGCCCTGTAGCTGGCGCACTCCATACGTGACCCCTTGCCTTTATACAAGGGCACGATGACAGCGCGCCTCCAGTCCTTGGGAACCTTTCCCGTCCTCCAGCACAAGTTGCATAAGGACAGGAAAGCGTCCCGGACGCAGGTTCCACCATATTTGATCATCTCAGCAGACACACTATCGATTCCTACTGCCTTTCCATTTTTCAGACTTCTTATCGACCATTCGATCTCTTCCAAAGTGATCTCGGATGCTGACTCCTCGGAGTCGGTCACAGACTCAGTCGTGGTGCCAGCATCCGGGATATCATCATACATTTCTCTAAAATATTCACTCCATCGCGCTAATACCTCTTGTGGGTTAGCAAGAACGTCCCCTGCTTTAGATTTTGTGTCTTTTTACATTATCATAAATCCATTATTTGGTGTCAGTCAAGTCTACAATATGGCTAAGTTGATACACACATCTGACAAGGTTGTACAGTTTTATACAACTTGTAATCCTAATCGCCAGTTCTCGTTTGCGCAGAAAAGTACAGACCAGTTTCCGATATGTAAATGATTTATATTGAAAAAACTATTTGCAAGCGGAAATGGCAGTGTGTTGCTTGCTATGCGTTCTTAGCTCTCTCCCGCTTACACGATTCGTACACTGTCACGCGCTATTAAAACTGCTCTATTGTATAGCTACATTGGGAGGAATTATTAGTTGTGTAAAACTATATATGTTTGTCCGTTCTTTATTTTTTTTTTTTTTTTTTTTTATTGCAGTAGTTCAGCAGACAGGCAGACGGCCCACTAGATGGAAAGCGGTTACCATCGCCTATGGACATTTGCAACAACAAAGGTGCTACAAATGCGCTGCTGCTCTCTTAAGGGAGACTGGAACCTGGTCACTAATGCCGGAACACAACACAAGGTTGTTATGGCGGCATACTCTAGACCAGGGGTGGTCGCCATCCAGTCGAGCAAATACTCTACCACCTGGCATACTTTATTACCCTGGCATACTTTACTTTATCTACGAAGAACAAAAATACAAAATTATTATTGTCTTATACTACTCCATCTACTCAACATGCAATTTAGGCGGTAATTAAAAAAAAATCTCTTAATTATTATTTTTTTAATTTGTTTTTCAGATACGCCATTTTGCCGAACTGACCGCTGTCACATTTCCCGCCATGGCCGTCTCGCGCGTTTCTTTATACGTAGTCATCGCTTTACTCGTCATAGAGTGCTGTTATGCGGCTACAGTAAGTTCACTAATTATTTTTTTTATAAATATACTCCATCCAATGGTTTATTTTACTTTTGACGTTTCCACTCTTATCGTTACGAATTTTTTTACAGTAAATGTCACAATTGTCATACTTCATTTCTTGAGGCGATGTACTAGTGACGTGCTGAGAGTCACATACATTATAAAGCACAGATTCTAAGCTATCGTCATCATGGCTACGTTCCATTAGGGACTCACAACGCCCATGTTCACGATAGCGATTTTTCCCATTCCACTTTTTTTTTTTTTTTTTTTTTATTGCAGGAGATCAGCAGACAGGCAGACGGCCCACTTGATGAAAAGCGGTTACTATCGCCTATGGACTTTGCAACACCAAAGGTGCTACAAATGCGCTGCTGCTCTCTTAAGGGAGACTGGAACCTGGTCACTAATGCCGGAACACAACTCAAGTTGTTATGGCGACATACTTTAGACCAGGGGTGGTAGCCATCCAGTCGGGCAAATGCCCTACCACCTGGCAAACTTGCTTGCCAGAGTTACAATTGTAAACCCAAGTGGAACAGTTATTCTATCCACCACTTACCATGGATCGTTGTGAGCGTTGTGTGATCGAAAATGATGACGTCATTAGTGATGTTTTCGCCACGACCATAACGACCGCGGTCACCTTGTGGAACGGAGCCTTTTGGGCATTGTGAGCTACTAATGGAGCGCCATGCATATCTCTTATGGTATTTAATCGATTTGAATTGAAACTGTTTTAATAAGGTGAATACCACAGCCTTTCTCTTGCATTAATTCACTTTTAGGTATAAACATTTGGAGTATATGGCTTATTTATTACGTTAAACAGTATTTTTAGCGAATGATAGAATATTATTATGTATGTAAGTGAACTAAATCGATTAAAATTTATTGACAGAGAAACTCGATTTTTATATAAAATCATTTTGCTGCTTTTGATAATTTAGGGCATCACGAATTGGCCACTGATTGACTTGTCAAAAATAAAATAAAATTTAAAGTAGAGTATAATTCTAAAACATCATGATTAATAACTACCCTGTTTGATTCGGTTAAATATTTGATGTCATTAGCATTCTATTCTAGTACGAAAAGTTTCGATTGGCTCTATCAACTATGCCGTTGTGCAGTTCTAAACCAAAACCCGTAATACATATTTGTATGCTTTAATTTCAGATTCCACGAGGCTTCGACCCAAGGATCGGAGATGAGGTTGTAATGGCTCCAAAGAAACGACCCTTCTGCAACGCATTTACTGGTAAACAAATATTTTATTTATATTAATTATCTGTACCTTGCAATCCGGAATATTTTGTATCTGTTAATCAGTAGTTACCTATATGGAGGTAAGGAGTATCATCTGTATATATGAAAAAGTGTACGTCGAAATGCATTAAATTAGGATGGCGCCACTTTGGCATCAGGGTGAATTTTAAAGAAAGCGCCAAAAGTTATTAGAGTAGTATTATAGTGTTTTAGTTTTATAAAATTAAATATTACAAAATCACTAAGCGTATTATTCAAAATTCACGAAATAAAATCACTATTCACGTTTTCACATAACAATTCTTTGAGGTTATATTTAGTTTAATTTAAATTACTTTGTAAATTACTACGTAAATAGTTGACGTTTTATAACAGTATACTGCCACCAACTACTCTACTCGCCAAAGATATTAATTTTCTTAACTCGGCATACTTCGATTCGTCTACAACAGCTACATTCATACCATACCCTTTGTCTACACCAGCGCCATTGTGGACGGTTTTTGAACTGTTATTTACAGCTTACAACTGGACACTTCTTCAACTATTTTCCTATATGAAATGATTCTCCTCACATTTACCCTCCATAATTACCTATTCATCAGTGCATCGATTTATGAATTAGCAAACAATTCATTACTCTGGCAAGATTAAATATGGCGATTTCAGCGCCGCGTCTGTGTGACTGCTTTCGTGGTGCGGTCTGTAATATTGAATTGTGTGTGTGAATTTTTAGTACAACTCATGGAGATTTTCAAAGATGTCATTTGACAAATATTTCAAATTTGAGTATCGTTTTAGACCGTATGTAAACTTTTCTGATCTCTTTGGTTCGTGCAAAATAGTAACTTTTTTTATATTTTGACAAACTAACTTTAAAAGAAAATGAATAAATTAAACTATAAATAGGGCGCCTAAATGGCGCTCTGTTGTTCGTGCCTACCCCGCAAGGGAACTGGCGTGAAGTTATGTATGTATGTATGTATAAATAGGGCGTTCCACTAGTAGTCCACAACGCCCAAAACGCCCAGTTCGCCGTACCACAAGGCGACCGCAATCGTTGTGGTCGTGGCGAAAACGTCACTAATGACCTCATCATTTTCGATCACACAACGCTCACAACGACCCACGTCAAGAGGTGGGTCGAATAGCCGTTCCACTTGGGTCTACGACTGTGACGCCGGCAAGCAAGTGAAACGGGAAAAATCGGCGGTCGTGAACGTGGTCGTTGTGACTCCCTAGTGGAACGTAGCCAAAATCTAGTAGCAGACCGCTGTCAGTTGGAAACGTGCCCAAAAGACTGGCTACATTACCTCGCTGAATGGAATGCTAATGCACTGCCCGAGATATAGAGCAGTGTTTTGTGGACTCATGGACTCATGAACGATACAAAATAACGAAGGTTATTCATAAATAAATTTAAAATACATTCGTGTTATAGTACATTATGGTACTAGTGTGTAACGTTGGTGATTACCGCCGAGGCGCCATTGAGACTCGAGCCGTAGGCGAGGGTCTTAAGAGAGCCGAGGACGGTAATCATCAATACACACGTGTATCATACGACGTTTTTCAACACACTTGTGAATAAAATAACAACAAAAACTCATTTTATTTAGTAGATAAAAAAAAGTTATATATGAGTGAAAGTTTTATTTATTAAACACGTACGAGTTAAAATTATCTATTTAAATAAGAAGTTGCATGAAATGAGCAAGCAATAGGAACATTAATTTATTTGTTCTATAGAACACGATCTTTTTTTTTTTGAATAAAAACTTTTTTAAGAACAAAGCAACTCAACCAATAAAATTTAAAAAAATATCTATAACTCACTAGTGAGTTATAATGTTTTTTACTCACAGTTTGATAATGGGTGTCATTCTGTGCCTAATTGCGGTGACCATAGAGCCACTTTATGAGCAAGTGTGTTGAAAAATAATTTTATATGTAAGGTTAGATAGATTGTAAAGTGTGCTAAAAATGTAAGGCGTAGCGCATTTGCAGCAAGTGATTATTGTAAAATATATTTTTTGTTTTTAACCGTGCAGGAACGGAAGAAGTATACAAATTACTGCGGCCGGGCGGCCTGTCGTAAGAGGCGACGAAACAACCCACAGCCAGGTGGTAGGGCATTTGCCCGACTGGATGGTTACCACCCCTGGTCTAGAGCATGTCGCCATAACAACTTTGAGTTGTGTTCCGGCATTAGTGACCAGGTTCCAGACTCACTTAAGAGAGCAGCAGCGCATTTGTAGCACCTTTGGTGTTGCAAATGTCCATAGGCGATGGTAACCGCTTTCCATCCAGTGGGCCGTCTGCCTGTCTACTGAACTCCTGCAATAAAAAATTTTAAAAATGTGACAATAATATTTTCGAGTTAATTTAAAGCGCCCCTTGCGACAATCTTTGGAACTAATATTATCACTGACACACTTCATCGGAACTGTCGTACTTTGCGCCTTGACTAGAATGCACAAAATATCAGTTTGTATTATGAAACATAAAACCTGAGATAATAAATTGGGATTTTTCAGGATGTGGTCGCAAAAGGTCTCTGGGGGCTCCCGGAATGCCAGCACAGGAATTGAACAGGCAAAGACAGGTGAGGCAATCTATATAGGTACTATAATAAATTTGTAAATGGTTCGAGTTTGCACAATGCGAATTGAAATATATTTTTGGGTGTTGTCTTTGGTTTTTTTTTTGGGCTTTAGGAGTACAAGCGTTTTTGCAGACATTTTTGCAGGCGTACAATTTCGGGGTTATCTGGAAGGCTGGGCCAAACTTGCCTCTAAAAAGCTTGTGTGCTAAACCGGTCCAAGTAGTACTTCAAAGCTCTACAAAGCGCAAATCAGATCGCATATGGAGTAGTTCTCACATTTATGGGCCAAAACACCGCCGTTCGTATAAACGACGATCCCATATTAACCTAGCCTTCGAAGAGGCTTCGCGTCCCTCTGTGCATTCTACCGCCTTTACAACAGGGAGTGCTACGAGTAATTATTTGATCCGGTGCCAACACCTCACTTTTACAACCGCTCTGCTCGCCAGTGACGGGATGTTCACCCCCAATTTCTTGAGCTTCCAAGCTCAACTACGCAACGGTTCACTAGAACATTCAAAACGGGGATGCCGAAGACCGCATGCAATGGAGAAGAAAATGTAGGAAAACAGACCCTGCGCAAACGCTCCGATTGCAACCAGAACTTAACGTTCGGTTCATGATGAAGTATTAGTAGAATTCGCCACAACAGCAGGAAAGGGATCTTAGTCCATACAGCCTATTCTGATATTTAACTCTTCGTATAGCCATGGAGGACATATCTCTAGAAATTTATAAAAAAAAATATTCTCATAATGGTCAGTTTGGATTAAAGCCTTACAAGTCTATCGTTGTTTTCCTTCTCCCAAAGTCTTAACATTCTTTTCTAATTTTCGTTTTACTAATAACTTAAGTTTGATAAGGAATTAAATTAAGTTCCCGCCAAAAACTCTTAGACTAGATAATATAAAACAAACTTTTTAATATTTTTTTCTAGTACGTTGACGAAGAGAGCCTTGGCTCGATGCTGGACTCTGAGACAACCATTGAAGAGCTTTCACGTCAAATTTTATCCGAAGCTAAGCTATGGGAGGCAATCCAGGAAGCAAGCGCCGAGATCGCGAGGAGAAAGCAGAAGGAGTTAGCCTACAACCAATAAATTAGCAAAAAATAGAAAAACGACAGATCGGCCATTTTGAATCCGTAGCGTAATTTAAATTTGGAACGGACTTTGGCGCCATTTTGTACTTTTGTGACGTTAGAGGTTAGGTATTTATTAGGCGCTATATACACTATCTATGCGGTAGTGTATAACGAGCTTTCTGAGAAAAATCAGTAAACATTATTTAGGTAATTTTTTCTATAATATAAGTTTATGTACGTGACACAATCTAGTCATGTAATTTAGGATATTTCCTGGGTATTCTTTTATTATAAATATGTAATGTTTTTTAAACCTTTTAAAATAATAAGTCATATTAGATTTCACTTTTTGAATAGATTTGTTTCATATCGATATCACTCGTTAGTGATATCGATATAAAACAAATCTATTACATCTCTACATCTCTACAAATGTTGGTAATCAACTTATGCCCCGTCTCTATATTTTACCGACCGTGAATTTGTTTGACTACCGGTTGAAATTTGACATAAGCTCCATACAAGTAATGCCAAATTCAATCGATGATAAGGCAAGTGTGAATACTAAGATATAGGTACCAGCCATTTTATTATACGTCACTGATGACCGGTTCCTATATCTTATTAATTCACTTGCCTTACTATCCGTTGAATTTTGATATTACTTGTATGGAGCATATGTTAAATTTTAACCGATAATAAGACGAATGAACGATTGGTTTAGATATAATAACGAGCCATGAGTCATGACTAACGATTTAATGCCATAGATAGATCGTGTACATAGCGCTTTATTTAAGAAAAATGACGTCACAACTTAATAGTAGTTATCCAATACAGATAAAAAAGACTTTTTAAATTGATATAATTATAGGAAAATATGCGCTCATTTAAACATTAAATTACAATGAAAAGTAATAATTTGTTGTTAAGTATTATAATTTATTAGATTTTCGGAAAGAGTTATATATAGAAGTATTTTTAAGACCTAGGAGGTGACTTGTTGTAGAGAGCGCCATGTTGTTTTTATCTACTGTCAATTTTTGACAGCTGTCATTTTGATAAAATATTTGAGATTATATTGTTAAGTTATTTTTATTGGTAAAAATAAGAATTATAATGTGGTAAACGTGGTTCTTCGAATGAAAATGAATATCATTTACATATAGTTTTCTACACATTAGCAATCATATACTTCGTTTTACAATTTGACAGCTGTCACAATTAAAAATTCAAGATGGCGTGTATTTAGAGCTATAAAATGTGAAAAAATAACAACTTAATCATTAATATTATTAATATAAATACTCGAATGTTTTGAAAATAAATGAAAAATCATTTGTCTGGATATATTGTTTTATTAGTTCGATTTTTATTTATTATTTAACACATTAACTTTTATATCCCTATAAAAATAATATATCGATTTACTTTCAAATAAAAAAAAAGAAAAATTCAAAAAATACAATAAATAAATTTCACTGAACATTTATATATTTTTATTTACTTTGAAACGTGAAAATAAAATTTGTAAGAATGGCAATCTCCCAGTTAAAACCTTTTAACAAAGGAATTATTATTTTTATTTAAATAACATCATACCAAGCGAAAAATAATGGCTTTTGACTCCATTTATTCAGAACTATTCAGAAGCTTTTTAGAGTCTTAACTCTAGTTCCAGTAAAAACTTATTTTTACTGAGGAATTTTAGCTTCTCTTTATTTACTATTTTTTTTTGGATTTTATGGCTTGGCAGCTTAGGCCTTTAAGCCAGACCTTAGATTCAATGAAGTTTCTTCATTTCCTTAAACCTATGTGTAGCACAGCTGAACTGTAGGTTATCAGCTAGTGCCATTCAACGGAGTTCTTGTGACAACTCAAAAGGCCACATTTGACTTCACAGTTCACATTTCTCACAAAACACATAATTTGTACTCAAAAACTATCAATATCCTACAACTATTGTTCATTTTAGAGTAATTTTACACATTTTTAGAAAATAAAACTGCACAGCACAACATCTCCTTTCAGTTCCCGCCAAAAACTCCCTTTATTTACTACTTTCATCAAAGCCACAGACAAAAATAAGTTTTTTTTAATCTCTGTAAACAGTGCTGATATTTTTACGCGTCTATCAATCCAGCCATGTAATAGACGCATTTTTTTCTTAACTACTATTTATTTTTATAGGGATTTTGGATTTAAAGTACTAAAATATGTTTATTATACAAAATATACATTTACAATCGCTAAATTGACAGGGGCTTAGTTTGACTATGTGATACCCCTTGAAAATAGCTGAGCGGACTGTAATTTTAGAGTAACAAAGACTAGGTAGGAAAATTCTGGAAATTGCAAAGTGTACCTTAATTAATATTTTCTTAAGTTTTCGCGACTTGTATACATAATAAAACTACGTTTTAACGGTTTTAAGCGCGGTAATTTTATTTGATTTTGGTTTTTCCGACGTTTCGGCCACTTTTCAGTGGCCGTGATCACGGAAGACAAAGATGTCAAGTGAAAAGTGGCCGAAACGTCGGAAAAATCAAAATCAAATAAAATTATAGCGCTTAAAACCGTTAAAACGTAGTTGTATTATGTACCTTAATTAGTTTCACTGAAGATATTATTTTTGTGTTGATTGCAACTTAATAACCAAAAGTTCTCTAAATTTAAATATATTACAAATAGTATATAGCTTTAAGGAGGCTGTCACCAATACCTGTGATTCACAAAATTTAAATAGAGTAAATAATTGATTGCGAACATTTTATGTGTTTGTGTGATACCAAAATTATATTCTTATGCTGGGGCCGCACTTGCGATAATGTTAAACGAGAAATATATTGACTGTGACCAAATAAACCTTATGTTATGTAAGTATTTCGAAACAACTAGTGTTATACCAAAATGATATTCTTATGCTAGGGCCGCACTTGCAATAATGTTAAATGACAAATATATTGAGTGTAGCCAAATATACCTTATGTTACGTAGATATTTCAAAACAACTACTGCCATCTGTTGAAAAAGGTTTAGGAACAAATTTGATTGATTTTGATATTCTAGGAATAATATTTGTCTGTATCTATCTATCTATCATAAAATTTAGAAAACTATTTAATTAACCTTATTGAGTCAAGAATATATAAACGCCCCTTATATTGGACAGTTAAGTTGAACCAAGTTTGACTAAAGTTTATCGTACGATGGTGTGTTCAGAAACGCAATTTTATAAGTTATTGAACCGATAGCGCTAACAAACAGTTAAACTATAGTTAAAAGTAGGTCTGAAACCGGGCATAAGCCAATTTAAAAATTACTAGTATTGCCTATATAGTCAAAAATACAAAAGTGCCTAGTCATTCAGCAATTATTAACATTGACTTATTTTTAAAAATACCAATTAAAGAGTTAAAAATTAAACTCATACATACGTTATCTGTCAATATTTAACGTCATTAAAAATTAAAAATAATATCGCATTACAAATAATTATTACACCCATCGCTATATCCGCGTGAAACGGCATGTATATGTAATATTATCCCAGATGAGGCTCCACCATAAGGAAAAAGAATGTGACACGTGACATGACAAATAGACTGAAAAATGTTACTTGTAAGTAAAAGAAATTAATAGCGTAAATTTAACAACGAATTGATGAAATACTGTCCACTTTGGTTCTGACAAATAAGGAAAAAGAGGCAAATTAATACAAAAATTATACATAGTTTTTTCGTATATCACACACACGATTATTGCAATTACACTGATATTTAACTTAGTCAACTTAAGGAACATCTAAGTAAGATATTAAAGTGGAAAATGTTTTCAATTAGCCATTAAAATACGATATAAAATTTTATTTCAAAATCTATCTGGTTACAAAAAACAGGTAATATAGAAATTAACGACATAAATGAAGAATTAATGAAAATAAAGATCATCTAGACCCAAAATATATAGGGAGACAGGTTAATTGATTAAAAAAAGTTAGAAATATTTGGACCTCTCATAGCCTTGTATTACTTAAAGTATCACATAGTACAACTGAGTATTGCAGCCTTAATTTCTTAACGACTTAAGCGTCATAGCCCTGCAGCCGATTTTCAAATGGATCCTCAATGAAGTAAGGTTTGAATTCGCTTGGCACGTAGTTCAGGTATTGGTCCGGAACATTCTCGACAGTGAACAGGCTGTTTGGCTTCGCGGAGTCCAGTTTCTCGTGGTTTAGTGACCAGAACTGAAAGAAGATGGTTATAATTTCTTTTATTACATATAATTTTATTTAATTACATATAATCGAATACAATGCAAGACAATTTAACTTATTTGTATTGTATTCTACTCATAGTCCCTCAAGACTATAAGTAGAATACTGAGCCCAGATCACCGTCTTCTATGGGTAAGGTGCCCAGAAGGCTGGTTACGTTTCCTCGCTGGATCGCCATACTGATCCGTTGGCCGAGGTAAGCACCAGCCCTCTGATCACCCGAAGAGTCAATGAGTCGTTTCGATAAGTTTTGGTAGAGGCTCATGGCCTCAGGACCCCACGGTCCAAGCGTCTCGACAGCAAACGGCACAAGCATATAACTCTCACTGAATGTTCCGTCCTTGCCTAGTATAAAGTAGGTAAAACATCGCTCCATCAATTTTGCTGTCTACCCTCTTTTCTGTCTGAGGCGACGCCTAACGCAGCAGGGTATAGGCAGGCATTTTTGATCATTCGGAGTCAACGTTTGATAAAGAACACACTGCGCCGTGCGCTCATCTTTAACTATCAACCATTCTGAACTTCAGCTAATTGTGATTACTGGCCGTGCCAAAAACCTTTACGATACTTAAGCTTAATCTAGTGCCGTGTGCTGTTCCTGTGTGTAACCTGAATTGAGCCAGGAGAGGGCGGATCTCAAGGTTGGTGGAGCTTCTGCTTTTCTAGTGCAAGGGTCTAGGTCATATCTCTCTCATACAGTCCATTTTGTTGGTTGCATATTTGCGCCGCTTGAGTGATTCGGCTGTTTCCGCCGCTAAACCGGCTGATTTAGACGTGTTTGGCAAATGGGATGCGGCTAACGTGTCTACGCAAGTCGCATCTCACACCAAAGGCTTGCCACGCTGCCAGGGAATTAGAATCATTGTTATAGATTGATATAATTTAATCATTTATGAGAGAGGAAATCCGATTGAGAACCATCAGTCACGCGATTGGGAAAGTCGCTACCGGTGTATGGGATTCATCAGATCGGGATGGCAGTAACATCTCGCGTGTGAAATGCTATTGCCACAACACAGTTACGGATACCCACTGAAACTCCTGGCTGATCCTCCAGCTTTTCTTGTCCGGGTTGTGAGCTCACTTGTGCATTTACTTAACAGGCCCCCGTTTATCCGTGCAGAAACGGAGAAAGAATACAATTTCCTGCGGCCGGGAGGCCTGTCGTAAGAGGCGACTAAACAACCCACAGCCAGGTGGTAGAGTATTTGCTCGACTGGATAGCGACCACCCCTCGTCTAAAGTGTGTCGCCATAACAACCTTGAGTTGTGTTCCGGCATTAGTGACCAGATACCAGTCTCCCTTAAGAGAGCAGCAGCGCATTTGTAGCACCTTTGGTGTTCCAAATGTCCATAGGCGATGGTAACCGCTTTCCATCAAGTGGGCTGTCTGCCTATCTGCTATACTCCAACTATAAAATGTATATTATGTTATACTTACGTTGTCGGGTCCACGTTTCCTCCTCAGGTAGTTGAAGCAGCAGGATCTGAAGTGCCTGGTGCCACATGCTGACGCGCACTCACTTCCACATGAGTCGCAAGAGAGGCCTCCTGCCCAAATCGTACTGCCTGTTACCGTAATTAGAAAAAAAATATCAATAAAAAATTCATAAAAGAAAAACTAATGATATAGGGGTAAACTACCATTGTTAGCATCCCCTCCCCTCTCAGGAATTGGCTCCATGTTAATTTATTCCAAACATTAAGACATATTACATATAGTGATGCTGAGTAAAATTGCACACTCTAACATAGACTCGCCTTATTCATTATTAACCGACTTCAAAAAAAGGAAAACGTTCTCAATTCGTCGGGATCTTTCTTCTTTTTTTTAATGTATGTTCACCGATTACTCCGACATTTATGATCCGATTTACGTGAGTCTTGTTTAGTTTGATGCGTTGCCATTTGGTCCGCTAAAAATTTAACATAGTTTGGCCCAGTAGTTTTCATTTTACGAACATTTTCTTGTTCCCGTTTCTTGGGACCTATATTTTTTAAGGAGCGCGGCACCTTTCGTATGTTCTACCCATACATAGCTAGACACTAAAAAGTAACAAAAAAATAAAAAAAAAAACTTCATTTAAAAAAACCGACATCCATTTCTAAAGCTATTAATATATATTATCTAAAACATCTTAAAGTCAGTGCTTAGTAATTTTCAAAATATAGTAATTTTTATGTTTTACTTTGCACCGACTTCAAGACGTTTTAGATAATATATATTAATAATAATAGCTATCCGTGCAGGAACGGAGAAAGAATACAATTTCCTGCGTTGGGGCGGCCTGTCGTAAGAGGCGACTTAACAACCCACAGCCAGGTGGTAGGGCATTTGCCCGACTGGATGGCCACCACCCCTGGTCTAAAGTATGTCGCCATAACAACCTTGAGTTGTGTTCCGGCATTAGTGACCAGGTTCCAGTCTCCCTTAAGAGAGCAGCAGCGCATTTGTAGCACCTTTGGTGTTGCAAATGTCCATAGGCGATGGTAACCGCTTTCCATCAAGTGGGTCGTCTGCCTGTATGCTGACCGCCTGCAATAAAAAAAAAAAAACAAAATTGCTTTAGAAATAAGTTATTTTATACTTTTTAGTTTATTAGTTATGAGACTTCAAAAAAACCGACTGGTTTTTTTCTAAAATATGTTTAAAAGTGCCAACAAGACCATTCCGGAATCCAATACAATTGTTTGTTCCTCGGATATCTAGTAATTATGACAGGTGTCATTTGTGACCCCAAAATGCCGGTTAAATTAAAAGGACAGGTCTATAAATCCATCATTAGACCTGTCCTTTTGTATGGCAGTGAAGCGTGGCCTGTACTTGAGCGACACAAGCAAGAACTGCGTGTCACGGAGATGAATATGCTGCGATGGATGTGTGGAGTGACGCGGAAAGACCGAGTCAGGAACTCCCGCATCCGCGGCAGTCTTCATGTCCGTGACATAGCAGACAAATTGCAAGAGTGTCGCTTACGTTGGTACGGCCACGTTTTACGGAGACCGGCTAATTATGTGGGGAACAAATGTCTAGCCATGCCGCCTCCGCCAGGTCCCGGTCGAAGGGGAAGGCCCAAGAAATGTTGGCTTGACGTTGTGAAGGATGACATGCGTACCAATGGTCTCAAAACGGGGGATGCTGAAGACCGCGCGAAGTGGAGTAGAAAAAGTAGGAAAGCGGACCCTGGGCGTCGGAGTGAACGCTCCGAACGCAACCGGGAATTAACGCTCGGATGATGATGATGATAGTAGCAACACCTCATACCCTACTCCGAGCTTGTCTTAACCAGTCGGCACTAATGGTCTAATATCGGAAGTAGCCTCGGTGAACTTGCAGCCCAAATTTTCACAACCTTTAGCCACACACACCCAGTTTGCCCTAGGCCTATTTTGTACTTCTAAGTCTCAGCCTTTCCTTCATAAAAAGCGCGGGGCACATGGGAGGAGGGTGGTTTTAGTGGGTAGTGGGTTGTTGCCCGTGCAACTTCTTTGAGTCTCCACACAAGCTGGCTTGATTAGTGTTCGGATTGCCCCTTGTCAAAGGGGAAAGCCCTCATGATCAACTATGGTCTAATCCCTTGCAAAGGACCCAGTATTGTGCGTAAATAGCATTTCCCCGCCTTAAAAAAAAAGGCCTATTTTGCACGGCATTTTTGAGAGTTATGCAGGAAGCGGTTGGTGAATCACCGGCTGCCCGTTTCCCTATGATCCCTGAACATTGCAACGGGCGATCCCATATTCCCAGATCCCTAGTTCCATTAACAGTACATCCCAATAGCAAAGTAGCTTTTGTTCTCATTGTCTACAATTTTTACACTGACCGGGGCTTGTTCTTGGGTGCATTGAAGGGACTTCTAAGTGTTGGCCTTCCCATGGCCCCACGCAAGCCCTCTAAAAGTCCGGGCCATATTTATGGCCCGTGGTCTTCAACGACTTGTAATTATTATTATACAAAATAAACATATTAAGATATCTTAATATTTTAAATAAATTGAGTGGGTGCCAAACATTGGGTGAGATGCCAACAATGACATATGGTAAACAAACATACATTGTATATCCACAAGCTAAGCAAGTTACACTTGTGTTATTTGTAATATTCAACAAACCACTCTGATGCTGTCCCAGACACCCAAACTACAGTTAATAGACTACATAGCATCTCATCTACATAACTATCATACCAGATAATACAGCCAACAAGTTATATATATACAAACAAGTCAACTATCTATCATATGCATAGATGACTTGTTTGTTATATTTAGATGTCATACTATTACGCTACATAACATGACAGTCATCTACGTAACTATGATATAATCAATCAATACAACTAGCAAGTCATCTATATAACAAATAAGTCTTAAGGGGCTTCCCTAAGAAAGTTCGCTTCCTCGCTCGCGCATTACCATGCTTTTGTAGATGTAAATTGACAGAATTTATTTAGGACAAATCTGTACTGCACAAATATTAAAAATAAAATAAATTGTCGCAACAACTACACATAATTTAAACTGCGGGTTTTAAGTGCGGCAAGAAGTTTTGGCCATTTTTCAGTAGACGTGATAACGGAAGACAAAGATTATTTTATCTCCCATTGCTTTTAACATTTTATAAAATTATTATATTTAGGCATATTGCTGAAGAGTTCCTTGCGCTGCTTCTCTTCAAGCCACAACTTGTTGCGCAGCGATGGTAAATTAGATTAGGCTCCTGTAAATAAGAACCATAAACAAAAATTTAAAATAATTAAAATGACGAAGTTGGTGGTAGGCTAAAAAATAACTTTAACATTACTCATGACACTTGACATCTGTGTGTTCTGTGGTCATGGCTACAGAAAAGTGGCCGAAACGTCGAAATAAAAATCAATAAATAAGATTCCGTACCTAAAACCATTAAAACATAGTTTTAATAAAATTAAGTTTAATTAAAATCACGTAAATTATGTTCCAAAGAAATTTGATTTTATTTTTATATACATTTATATTCATAAAACTTAATTTTTGTAAAGTGTAATAAGTCAACGTAGTTTTATTATGTATACTATTCGCAGAAACTTAAGTAAATGTTTCATGTAAAGTGTTAAGTATTTGTGAAGCAAATTTTTTATGTCTGAAACCTTAGGTACGTTAAAATTGTTTTCTTTTTTGAATTAAACATACGTGATCTGGCCGATTGCCAGATTTCAAGGGTGCAAGGGTAAGAGGGAATGGAGATAAATGGACTCACCCGTAATAATAAATGTCTTTACGACGGATCGATTCAGACTGATCGTTGAGACGCGGAAGTGCGGGGTAAATTACTTTTTCGGGGAATCATCGTTCGTTACGCGGTGGCGTGAACATCCTGGGGCCCGGGGAAAAGGTGACGGCTCCCATTTATAGTGCTGACTAAGTGCTGTTGTCGTCGAGGGGAAGACGAGCAATCTTTGTGACTGGTCTCGTTAAGCTGCCATCCTTGGTGCTGAGTTCTACGACTCGGACGACGTCATCCCTTCCGGGCAGAATCTTCTTTATTCTTCCCATCTTCCACTGGAGTCTGGGAAGATTATCCTCCTTTATGAGTACCAGCTCACCAATCTTGGGTCGACTGGTTTCCGTAGTCCATTTAGATCGGGATTGGAGAGTGTGCAGGTAGGATTTCGACCACAAGGTCCAAAATCGCTGAGCCAACGCTTGCACTAAGCGAAAACGTCGTAGGGTTGATGGAGGAGAGGATTCATGGGAATGTTCGGGTAATGCGGTAAGTGGGCGACCTATAAGGAAATGACCAGCGGTTAGGACTTCGAAGTCTGTAGGGTCTGAAGACAGAGGGCAGAGTGGTCGAGAGTTGAGAACGGCCTCAATACGGGCTAAGAGTGTAGAAAATTCTTCAAAGGTCAGATGCTGCTCACCTAATACGCGATAGAGTAATTGCTTAGTAGATTTCACGGCTGCCTCGTGCAGACCGCCAAAAGAAGGAGCTGAGGGCGGATTGAGCAACCATGTGATCTGCTGTGTGGCTAGCTTGTGCGTAATTCTATCATCATTGGCCTTTAAGAAGTTTTGTACTTCTATGAGCTGATTTCTTGCGCCGACATAGTTTGTACCGCAATCAGAGCGAATTAGGGTAGGGATTCCGCGCCGACTAACGAACCTTTGCAATGCCGCAAAAAAGGCGTCCGTAGAAAGTTCCGAGACAGCCTCTAAGTGCACTGCCTTGGTGGCGAGACAAACGAAAACACAAAAGTAGCCTTTGAGAAGTTTGGCATTGCGTAGAGTACTTGATTTAATTAGGAATGGTCCGGCAAAATCCGTGGACACTTGACTAAACACCGGTTGTGGGCTGACTCGATCAGCCGGTAGGTCGGCCATAAAAGGGGGATTCGGCTGAGCTCGATGCCTAAAACAGCGTACACATTTAAAGACACGGTGACGAATGACTCGCCTTCCAGATAAAATCCAGTATTGTTGACGGAGTAGTGCGTGTAGTGTATCTGCGCCCGGGTGGCAGTGTATAGTGTGGAAATGATCTATAATTAGGTCCACAAGGGGGCTTGAACTGGGTAAGATGAGGGGATGTTGTGTGTCATATCTAAGGGCTGAGTTGGACAAGCGCCCTCCTACTCTAAGAAGACCATCCTTGAGAAAGGGCGAGAGGCGTTGTATTCGCACTGTACATAATTTGTTAGTTTGCAGTCGGTGGATGTCTTCAGCGAACATATTTTGTTGGACTGAGCGTACCCAGTGTAAGAGCGCTTTCTTACGTTCGTCTACGGTAATGGGACCAACGATGCGAGAGTGAGAAGATACCAAGCAATTGTGTGCAAAACGTTTAATACATGCGGTTACGCCTACAAGTGTGTCTAAGGAGCTGAATCTCGTGAGTAAATCCGTGTCTAGATCAGGAACCGCGATGTGAGCTACCATTTTTCTGGGTTTTAGACCAGGCAGTACGTGATGACCCAAAGCAGGGGGCATCGTGGGCCAGGTATCAGGTGGGGCCTTGAGCCAAGTAGGCGACCACCATAGGTCATAGGCTAAGAGTTCCTGTGCTGATATTCCCCTGCTAGCACAGTCGGCAGGGTTAAGAGCTGAGGGTACATGTCTCCAAGTAGGGTTACATGGATTGGCTGCAATGGCAGAGACTCGATTGGCCTCAAAGACCTGTAGGGATTGAGAAGGAGTTTTAAGCCAGGCGAGTACGATAGTACTGTCTGACCAACAAAAGTGTTGCTGAATGGTAATGTGGGCAGAAAGTTGAACAGAGACGCGAGAAATGAGCAGCGAAGTGAGGTGTGCAGCTGAAAGTTCCAGCTTTGGTATAGTCTGTCGGGTTTTAATGGGGGCTACCTTGGATTTAGAAACAAGTAGTCTGACGTGTACCTGACCCGTGATATTCGTTTCATGAAGATAGACTGCGGCTGCATATCCGGATTCGGATGCATCGGCAAAACCGTGTAGGGTGTAGGTGGAATCTTTGCTGGTGCAAATTGTTCTGGGGAGTCGAAGAGCAGAGAGTAGAGGTAAGTCTTCAAAAATGTGCTGAAATTGAAATGTGACATCATTGGGAGCCGATTCATCCCAGTCTAACTTTAGAGTCCATAGGTGCTGAATGAGCAGTTTTGCGCGGAAAATAACTGGGCTGATCCATCCACTAGGATCGTATAAACGAGCGATGGTACTGAGTATTGACCTTTTGGTAAATTTTTCCAGTGTAGGTACCGAAATGTGATATGTAAATTCGTCCGTTTGGGGTATCCATTGCATACCAAGTACCTTGATTGCATTGGAGTCGGGTACAACATCAAAATCCTTGGGTATGTCACATTGATCATCCGGGAAGCGTTCTAAAAGCTGACGAGAGTTTGAGGTCCACTTTCGCAAATGAAATCCCCCTAGGGCTAGTAACTCAATGAGTTCAGTCTGCAGAGCTATTGCCTTGTCAACTGAATCATGCCCAGTCAGAATGTCATCCACGAATATGGAGTGCGTAAGAACCTGTGCAGCCTGGGGAAAACGGTGACCTTCATCAGTGACCAGCTGTATAATAGATCGATTGGCGAGGAAGGGGCTGGGTCGTAGGCCATACGTGACAGTGGACAGGGCGTAAGTGAGCAGAGGTTGATCTGGAGAAGAGCGCCATAGAATGAGTTGGAACCGTCTGTGGTCTGGGTGAACTAGTATATTTCTAAACATCATCTGGATGTCTGTACTAAAGACCACTTTGTGAGTACGAAAATTTAGAATGATGTCAGTAATATCACGTTGGAGCGGTGGGCCAGTGTGCAGACAGTCATTAAGACTGACACCATTAGAGCTCTTACAGCTGCCATCAAAAACCGTGCGAAGTTTTTCAGAGTTGGCTTTGAAGATGCCATGATGCGGGACGTAAAAATGGTCTTTTCCTTTAAATGTGCTGGGGTGACAAAGAGCCATGTGGCCCATGTCAATGTATTCCTTCATGAAGTCGATATATTTTGAGCGGAGGGTAGGATCTCTTTGGAGTTTGCGCTCCAAATTAAGGAATCGTCGTAGTGCAATAGCGTGGGTTGCACCGAGCTTAGGTGCCTTTGTAAGAAAGGGAAGGGATACTATGTATCGCCCTGTGGGATCACGTGTGGTGGTAGAACGAAAGTTCTCCTCACACTCGTCAGAGGTTGAGTTGTCCTTTGATTGCACTTCTTCGACTTCCCAGAATCTCTCCAGAGCGGAGTGTATTTCTTTATTTGAGTGTTGGGGTTGTAAACAGTCAATATTTACTAGTGCTGAATTAACTTGAGGCTCAGGCTTTGTGTAGTTTGGATTGATAGGACCTAAAAGAGCGAAATTGAAGATCGTGCCGAAGGCTATTGGCCTGCCGGGGCCCAAAAAAATTTTGTTACCATCCAAAATTTGGCCCAAGACATCAGAACCCATAATCAAGTCAATAGCGGCTGGAAAACGATAAGACGAGTCTGCTAGGGGAAGCTGTGTCGAGTCGAGGAGTGGAACAACGTCAGGTAACATTGTTAATGGTAAAAGACCTGTCAAATCTGGTAGAATGTATGCCTTTGCGCTAATTACTGGGACTTCGGTGTGAATAGGGCGGAATGTGATGGTAGTTGAAGAACTAGAGTTTTGAGTCTGCTGATTACCGACTCCTGTAATTTTTAGTTCTGTGTGCTCGACAGGCAAACGTAATTTTTGTGTCATAGTTTTAGTTAACAAGGTTAGCATGGAACCGCTGTCTAATAATGCTCTTGCCTTATGAAATTCTCCAGCGTTGTCTGCTAGTTCTAGGGACACAGTGGGTAATAAAACTGGTGGATCGTGTACTGTAATGTGCTGAGTATGTGCTGAAATATGACTGTCATTTTGGTTAGCTTTATCAGAGGAAGTAACAGGGCTGCCGGGCAAGTGATTATTATGATAAACTTTATTATCATAGTGCTGAGTATGAAACTGGGATTTATTTTGTTTACGTGATGTAGTGGATGGTGTATATTGTAGCGATGGTATGGGTGGGTGTAGTGTAGTATTGTGTAAGTGAGTAGCAGGTAGTCATTGTTGTGAATTAATAGGTGAATTACGACGAGAAGAGTTTCTTGATTCCGTGGTTGGGCGGGTGTGTTCTTGTCCTCTTAGTTGTGGGGGCAAGAGGTGAGAATTGTCATATGTGGGTGATTCAAAGCCACTGCGATGTAAGGTGGTATGGTGTTTCTCGCTATCACATTCTCTACACCGTCCTGTGGATCTGCACTCGTCAGAGTAATGGGGTCCTAGACACTTACGGCACCGTTCATGAGCTTGGATAAAATCCCAGCGCCCTTGCGTAGGCTGTCTTAGGTATTCACCGCAGTTCAGCAACCTGTGTCCTCTAACGTGACACCAAGGGCAGTAATAATTATTGGTCGGTGCTGGTGGGTGGGCGGAATCTTGTGCTATGGGCTCGAAATATTGTGTAGACTGTGGGTATCCTTGAGCGTACTGTACAGGGTACGCTTGACTTTGTAGAGGATATGCAGGGCGCGTTAAAGGTGGGCGGACGGAAGTAGTGGGCTGAAAACGAACGTGCCGAATTTCTGGTCTGGGTGCAGAAGCGCGTGGTTGGTACCGTGCTGAGGGAGAAGCACGTTCAGTTTGTCTGTATGTCGGGCTGAGGGGAGGGGGGGGTGGGTTATATGTCTCAGTTTCTGTGCAACGTGCATGGTCTTCTAAGAATGTGATTACATCCTTTAAGGTGGGCAGAGTGTCTGAAGACCCATGCGTTCGTTCAAATAATGTGCGAAGCTCGCCCTTTAACTTCCGCACTACTATTGACACTAGGACGTAGTCTGAGTCATGTAGTGGTAAGTTTAGGTTTTTAAGCGCCGATTGGGTTGAAATAAGAGGGGCTAAAAATAACTGTCTGATTTGTGAGCGGGTGGTGATGTGGGGTAACTCTAGTATCATATCTATAAACCTATCAATGAGAACTCGGCGATTTTCGTAGCGATTGGCAAGTGTTGTCATCGCTACATCGTAGTTCTCATCGGTAACCTTGAGGTGTGATACCATACTGAGAGCTTCTCCGGAGAGGCAAGAAAATAAATAGTGTAATTTAACTGCACCTGACAAATTACCGGCAGTGTCCGTAAGGCTTTTGAAAATTGTTATGAAAGATGGCCAATCCTCAAGCTTGGAAGAAAATTTGGGTAGATCTATTTTGGGCAGAACAGTAGACGTGGAGAATGTGGGCGAGCTTGGTTTGATGCTTGAGCTGATGGTGATGTTTGCCACCAAAATTTTTTCATATGCTTCTATAGCCGAGGTGTAGTAGTCAAAGTACCATTTTTCCACTTTGTCGTCAAGGTCTTTAGAGTCCAAGATCTCATAATATACTGTATCCAACTTGCCCTTTATATCGTCCAATTTTGTAAAGCGCCCTATGAAATCGTTTACACTATACTTTTTGTCTCCTTTTAATATAAGGTTAGCTATCTCTAATAGGAAAGTTATGTACTTATGGGTTTGCATAAAGATGGCAGATTGCGATTTGGTAGGCATGACGATGAGAAGTGCACAATAAGAAAAGGAAAAGCAAACGAGAAAAAAAAAAAAAAAAAAAAAAAAAAAAATTATTTTTTTTTTT
Organism: Dendrolimus kikuchii; assembly: GCA_019925095.2. Taxonomy (NCBI): domain Eukaryota; kingdom Metazoa; phylum Arthropoda; class Insecta; order Lepidoptera; family Lasiocampidae; genus Dendrolimus; species Dendrolimus kikuchii. The sequence continues at coordinate 10,610,186 of CM034415.1, forward strand.
TTTACTAATGCTAATAAAGAACACGCAAGAAAGCAGCCAGAGAAACGTAAGAAATACGAAATAAATAAAAATGATTAGGAAAAAAAATATATATCAAACTGTCGTGTGCGCTGAGTCTTAATAAACACGAAGCTATATATAAGCTATAAAAGTTGCACGGCAAGCTAACCACACCGAGTGAAACGAATATAATATTCAATATTATTATATCGATCCGATATCACGTTTAGTGCAAGTATTCGAGAATAGGTGTGCTGAATAAAGTACAGAATACGTACTCGAGGTTATATTAACCTACCTACGTACCAAAAAATAGTTATCGTGTAGCAATTTGCGTAATTATCTGAGGAATGTGGAATGGGTATTCAAATATATAAGGGCAGAAGTAATATGTTTATAAGAAAACAAAAAAGAAAAAACAAGGGCAGAAAACGGGTAAATGGGCAGATTGATAATGATTGTTTATTTAACTTTTTAGGTATGCGAAAATTTACAATTTGGTTTGAATTAACCATAAAATGGCAAAATACGGTTGTTGCAGACTGTATAAATAGGTCGCCAGTTGGAATATTCGGTTCGAAAGACCATATGATCTGGCCGATTGCCAGATTTCAAGGGTGCAAGGGTAAGAGGGAATGGAGATAAATGGACTCACCCGTAATAATATGAGCTGAGTAACCGGAGCGTCTGCGATACAGGAGCAGCAGTGCGTGTTCTCTTGTTATATATCTCCCGCTTCACAACTAGATTCACTTGCCACTTATCACCAAGCTCTTGGAACCCGATTAGTATTGCAATTGGGTGGATATCTCAAATGCGCGCGCGATGCGTGAATGTCTTTACGACGGATCCCGCTTGGGCAGTTTGCTAACCCAAAATGCAGATTTTTACAATTACCACGAAGGAAAACACCGTGATGAAATCTGCACATCGAGATTACCGATGTGTCAGACTCACCAATCCCCCAATCAATGTTGAATGCCGCTTCCGGCGTCAGAATGACGTTACATCAATGATTACTCTAAAAATGTCCAAAGGCACGTCAGTTTCTTCCGTACACTATGGCTACGTTCCACTAGGGACTCACAACGACCACGTCCACGACCGCGAGTTTTCCCGTTCCACTTGTTTCTTGGCGTAACAATCGTAAACCCAAGTGGAACGGCTATTCGACCCACCTATTGACATGGGTCGTCGTGAGCGTTGTGTGATCGAAACGATGACGTCATTAGTGACGTTTTCGCCACGACCACAACCATCGCGGTCGCCTTGTGGAACGGCTAACTGAGCATTTTGGGCGTTGTGAGTTACTAATGGAACGCGCTATATATAGTATAATCTCCGGCACGCAACTTGGCCAAAGTCGTAAGATGCGCAAAAGTCGTTTTTAGATCTGTTTGCTTGTCAAGCGGGACGCGGGGAATGAGTCGACTCAACTGTCTCCTTCATACTCATAAGCTTGACCGCGCGCGACAGAGACAGATAGACTTTTCATGATGCGCATGCAGTGCGCCGTCACACCACGCTGTTATTCACAGACACTACACAAGCACAACGTGTATACGTGTGTTGAACGTGACATGCGCGGACTTACCCCCACTACGCCAAAACTTGACCAAAATGCGTGCCGCGTACTATATGTTTGAAAAGTTTTGTTTGACATATTTATTGTAGTCAAACACTCGACGTCTTTACGCTTGAGTGCTTGAAAATGACTGCGAACGCTGCGTATGACGTATGGGCACCGCGCACAGCGTATTTGAACCGCGTCAGACGTCTGAGAGACTTTAGGTTATTTCGCATTCGTCAATCGCATACAGCGTCACGCCGTACGCAGCCCACGGCGTTCATAACAAACCTCTGCCTTAGGCACCAAATCAGTCAAGATTTGGAACTCAACAAATTTAAACATTTTGATTACATACATACATACATAATTTCACGCCAGTTTCCTTGCGGGGTAAGCACGAACAACAGAGCGCCATTTAGGCTTATTCTTACACACCTCACTTGCTTCTTTGACATTCATAGCTCTTGTCATGCACGATCGCAAAAATTTTGATTAATTTGGTCTAAGATTATGATTTAAATATTTAACAAAAGTTTACAATTAAAATTAAACTATAATCAAAAGTAATCTATAAAAACCATATGACACTAATTGTAATTATTGAAATAATGTGCAGAAAAAATTAAGGGGGGGTTAAGAAATAGTACATTATGGTACTAGTGTGTAACATTGGTGATTACCGCCGAGGCGCCATTGAGACTCGAGCCGTAGGCGAGGGTCTTAAGAGAGCCGAGGACGGTAATCATCAATCAATACACACGTGTGTCATACGACGTTTTTCAACACACTTGTGAATAAAATAACAACCAAAACTCATTTTATTTAGTAGATAAAAAAAGTTATAAATGAGTGAAAGTTTTATTTATTAAACACGTACGAGTTAAAATTATCTATTTAAATAAGAAACTGCATGAAATGAGCAAGCAATAGGAACATTAATTTGTTTGTTCTATAGAACACGATCTTTTTTTTTTAATAAAAACTTTTTTAAGAATAAAGCAACTCAACCAATAAAATTTAAAAAAAAAATCTATAACTCACTAGTGAGTTATAATGTTTTTTACTCACAGTTTCTTTATGGGTGTCATTCTGTGCCTAATTGCGGTGACCATAGAGCCACTTTATGAGCAAGTGTGTTGAAAAAAAAGTTATATATGAGTGAAAGTTTTATTTATTAAACACGTACGAGTTAAAATTATCTATTTAAATAAGAAGTTGCATGAAATGAGCAAGCAATAGGAACATTAATTTATTTGTTCTATAGAACACGGATCTTTTTTTTTTTGAATAAAAACTTTTTTAAGAACAAAGCAACTCAACCAATAAAATTAAAAAAAAAATCTATAACTCACTAGTGAGTTATAATGCTTTTTACTCACAGTTTGATAGATGCTATGAGTGTGTATGTATTTTTATTTATTTATTTCATCAGACAACAAAATGATTAATTATATCGAGGGCTGCATAACAAATGGGCACGCAAAATTGCCATTTTGTTGATCTATGTATGTATCTAACGATGTTGTTGAAATCTATGAAATGTTACAATTTAGAAAGTCTTACAAGTATGCAAACGTATCTAAATAGAAGGGTATTCCAAATTTCAGCCTTATACAATCGTACATACATACATACATAACTTCACGCCAGTTCCCTTGCGGGGTAGACACGAACAACAGAGTGCCATTTAGGCTTATTCTTACACACCTCACTTGCCTCTTTGACATTCATAACTCTTGTCATGCAAGCTCGTCTGTTCTTAAGGCTTCTGACATCACCTTCTGTTAGTACACGATCAATTTGATCATGGAAGGTGTGTCGTGGCCTTCCACGACTTCTGCATCCATCCATTTTGCATTGTATATCTGTTTAGTCATTCTTTCATCATGCATTCTTTCCACATGCCCGAACCACCGGAGCATTCCTTTCCTTACCTTCACCCCTTATACAATCAACTAGTTTTATTTTATTCACAATTTTGTCCCTTGTGTAAAACTGCACTTTTGTCTGTATATATAACTTGTTGAATTATACATAGCATAGAAAACCATAGAAAGAATGAATAAACAGATATACAATGCAAAAGTGGATGGATGCAGAAGTCGTGGAAGGCCACGACACACTTTCCATGATCAAATTGATCGTGTACTAGCAGAAGGTGATGTTAGGAGCCTTAAGAACAGACGAGCGTGCATGACAAGAGTTATGAATGTCAAAGAAGCAAGTGAGGTGTGTAAGAATAAGCCTAAATGGCGCTCTGTTGTTCGTGCCTACCCCGCAAGGGAACTGGCGTGAAGTTATGTATGTATGTATGTACAGAAAACCTCTGAGGTTTATATTAGTGCCATGAATATCCACGTCTGTAGTATTTATATGTATTATACTTATATGTATTTTACTCTATATTTATATAAAAAATCCCTGTCACAGTGTTTGACCGCGATGAACTCTTGAAACTACTCAACCGATTTTGTTGATTTTTTTTTTGCCGGATTTGTTCCAACTAGGACATAGGATAGGTTCCATTTTAATTTTTAATAAAAAATATTCATTCTCTCTCGCCTATGGTTTCGTAACAGTTTGTTTTTCCGTGAGTGGGGTGTTAACCCTCTGCACAACCCTCACAATGCTGGGGGACCACACAAGTCGTTGGTCAGCGAGTCCATCGGACTTAGCCGGAAGTGTAGCTAGGCTGTACTACCGATCCAGTCGTGGATTTACCAATAGGCTGAGTAGGCTGGAGCCTAGGGCGGCAGATTTTAGAGGGGCGGCAAATTTGGGACCAATTTTTTTTATAAATTATGTCTTACACAATTTTCAAACTACGGTAAAAAGGAGGTCTAATTCAAGACTATACACGTCTCAAGATATGTACACAAATCATAAAGTTACAATTTCATTGACATAAAATGATCTAATTAATATGATTGTTAATTTGGGTATCGATAGGGGCGGTAAAAATTGAATAGCCTACAGGCGTCATATTTCTAAATGCGCCCCTGATCGACCACTCCCCCATCCATTCTCGTTTCGGAGGTCAAGACACATTTTGGGTCGCTAAGCCAACGGAATGAATGAATGAATGAAAACACTTTAATGTTCACCAAAATTTAAACTTAAAAACTAGATACAATAAATGTTGAACAAAGGACCTTATCACTTAAAGCGATCTCTTCCAGGCAACCCCTTAAACTAAGGAAAACATTAAAACATGACAGTGGCGGTGTAGACAATAAATAATATAAAATGTTCAAAATATATAAAATAAATAAAAATATTTATTATATACTACGGAGTTAGTTAGTTCCGTTTATTCTCTTTGGACCGATTTTGATGATTATTTGTGTGTATTTGAGTAGGTCCCTGGATGGTTTAGAATTTAGATTCACAATTGGAACCGGTAGGTGGCACTAGAATCGGGTCCTAGATTTTTATTTTAGGTAGGACAACTTCTGCCGGGACATAGACAACAGTTTATTGATCACCAACACAAAAATGCACAAGATAATAGTTACTTGATAAAACAAAAGGCGGTCTTAGCGCTAAAGGCGATGTCTTCCTGGCAACCTGACTCAAAGGGCATTCTTAAATTATCTGTAATTATTATGCAACAAAGAAGAAAGAATAAAATATCTAAATTACATATATATTAACTAGCTGTCCCGGCAGACGTTGTTCTGCCCTGAAGAAATAAAATTTAGAACCCGATCTCAGCGCCACCTACCGGTTCCAACGGTTGTAAGCTATCCTATCTTTCAAGTTGGATCAAACTGCACACGGTGTGCAAATTTGATTAAAATCGGTCAAGTAGTTTAGGAGTCCATCGCGGACAAACAACGTGACACGTAATTTATATATATTACTAGCTGTCCCGGCAGACGTTGTTCTGCCCTGAAGAAATAAAACTTAGAACCCGATTGCAGCGCCACCTACCGGGTCCAAATGTAACCTATCCTATCTTTCAAGTTGGATCAAACTGCACACGGTGTGAAAATTTGATTAAAATCGGTCAAGTAGTTTAGGAGTCCATTGAGGACAAACATTGTGACACGAGATTTATATATATTAAGATAAGATATTATAAAGAGGTAAAGTCTGTGAGTTTGGATGTTCGGGGTGATCTCCGGTACTAGTGATCCGATTTAAAAAAAATAACCAGTTGAAAGCTACACAATTCCCGAGTTACATAGGCTATATTTTATTATGATTAATAAATAAAAAAAGTAAAAATGTTTTACACCCAGCGAAGTCGGCGCGGTAACGCCTGACAAATATATTACAGCAATAACTTTCCACGCAAGAATTGCGCACATCCTCCTACGAGGTACTGCGAGTGCTTTCTGCGTTTATGAATTAATTAAAAGGTTCAAAGCTTAATTGAACCTTGATATATAAGCGAAGAGATATTATGCCGACTCCAAATAATTGGGAGAAGTTGAAAGGAACGAGAGAATACGTGTGTGCATGCGTTGGTACGTGTGTGCATGTGTGCGTGATTGCATGTGTATTTTTAATGACGCCCAGTCATGGAAGTAATAAGTACTACGTACGTAGTACTTATTACTTCCATACGCCCAGTGAAGTGGGCACGTAATAATTAGTACATACATACATACATACATAACTTCACGCCAGTTCCCTTGCGGGGTAGGCACGAACAACAGAGCGCCGTTTAAGCTTATTCTTACACACCTCACTTGCTTCTTTGACATTCATAACTCTTGTCATGCACGCTCGTCTGTTCTTAAGGCTCCTAACATCACCTTCTGCTAGTACACGATCAATTTGATCATGGAAAGTGTGTCGTGGCCTTCCACGACTTCTGCATCCATCCACTTTTGCATTGTATATCTGTTTAGTCATTCTTTCATCATGCATTCTTTCTACATGTCCGAACCACCGGAGCATTCCTTTCCTTCATTAATTAGTACATAAATAAAAATGACATACATGGACAGCAGATTACAGTCTAAAGTATAATAAACTAGCATATACATTGCGTAAGACTAACATAATGTTTCCTGAGTGAATTTTTAAATAGGGCACAGGATTTAGTTTTTCTGACGTCAGTGGGCAAAGAGTTTCAAAGGAGAACAGCCTACGTGGCGATATTGTTGGAATAAAATATTGAAGAGTGTGCAGGTACCATTAATACATATTAACATTAATTTAAAATATTAAAAAGAAACTTACCAATAAGCATAAGTGAAACGATGGCGGCAATTTTCAACATTGTCAGCTGTGTGTAATGGAACGTAACCAAGATGGCGACGGATGAGAAGCTGTTTTCAGAATGGCGTCGTTCCGTTGACAACCCCTTTTTATATACAATCAAAGTTTGCTCACTTAGAATGCGTGGGATGTTAAAGAGTTATCTGTGAATAATTATATCTAGTTTTTCTATTTATTTTCTAACTGTATTATAACTTTAAATAAAGCTGAATTAATTAATAAGTAATAAAATTTATATGTTTATTAACTTGCGTTATAATGTGAGCTATACGTTTATATGTATCTCTTATATTACTGCTCCATCTGGGATATAGGTAGTTAATAAAACAATGGAAACGATGTAATTTATTGGGATAAAAAAGTATCCTAATTTACGCCCTGGGATATAGGCTAGCATTATGTCGAGTTTCATTTAAATCCGTTTAGTAATTTTCACGTGATGCTTTAACAGACAGAGAGACAACATTACTAAAAATCGTATTAGCCCCCTGATTTTTTTACATTTGAAACGTGTTGTACTACCGCGAACAATTTACAGGTTTATTCTACTGCAGATTGAATCGAATTGAACTTATTAGGGTATTACTAATTAATTGGTGGTTCGGGCATGTGGAAAGAATGACTAAACAGATATACAATGCAAAAGTGGATAGATGCAGAAGTCGTGGAAGGCCACGACACACCTTTCATGATCAAATTGATCGTGTACTAGAAGGTGATGTCAGGAGCCTTAAGAACAGACGAGCGTGCATGACAAGAGCTATGAATGTCAAAGAAGCGAGTGAGGTGTGTAAGAATAAGCCCGAATGGCGCTCTGTTGTTCGTGCCTACCCCGCAAGGGAACTGGCGTGAAGTTATGTATGTATGTATGTATGTACTAATTAATTAATGATCGAGCTGTTAAAAGTAAATGAAACGAATACTCATAATCTGTAAATGGTTCAAGTTCGTACAACGCGTTTAAAAATATAACAAAAACTTATCAATATAAATAATCAGCCCATAAATGTCCCACTGCTGGGCTGGGGCCTTCCATTATAGGGGAAGCTGACAGTATACCCGTCACGTTTGTCCAAGGCGGCTTGGCAGGTTTGACACAGCAGTTATCTCGATGTGCAGGTTGCATCACGATGTTTTCCTTCACCACCTTCGCCTTCACGTGGTAATTGTATACATTAGATCAGAAAATTGACTAAGTGGTGCATGTGTTCCGGCCAGGATCGAACCCGCGACCTTTGAGTTTGGGACGCGTGCGCTAGCCATTACGCTACCACGACTATTAAAGAAAAAAAAATAAGGGGGGCTAATTCGGACCAGAATATTCCGATAACATAAGTTTTAAAATTTTTGTCTGTCTGTCTGCTAGAGCATCACGTGAAAACTACTGAACGGATTTAAATGAAACTCGATACAGAGCTAGCTCATATCCCGGAGCTTAACTTAGGATATTTTTTATCCCAATAAATGACGTCGTTTCCGTAGGATAGACGAAATTAGTGAAAAAGATGGCGCTGCGATCGCATCTTTTTTGAAAACTACTGAACGTATATAAATGAAACTGGACATAATGCTAGCTTATAACCCGAGTTAACACTGATGTCGTTTCCTTATAATGGCGGGATTAGCAAAATAGATGGCGCTGCAATCGCATTTTTACAATCCAGTTTATAAAATGTCAATTTAGCGTTTATTTTCGGCTTTATTTATTAAGTTACAATTCAACTTAACCACTAAGCTGTCTCGATATTTTATTAACTTGTCAATAACATCGCAAGATTATTATTTTTCAAAACTTTTTCAATAAATATGTTAAACCAAGATGGCGAGTGTTTTGATTTTTAATCAAGTTGTTTCAAGTCTTTTTAAGGTAAGGTTGTTTTTAATGTACTAGTATTTATAGCGGGTTCGCTTGAATAAATTGTTAATTTGTGAATGAAAGATATTACCACGCTGGTTCCTATCTTACCGACCGTTAATTTATCTTACTATCGGTTAAAATTTGAAATAATCTCCATACATCTAATGACAAAATTCAAGCGATGGTAAGGCGAGTGTATGAATAGTAACATATACGAAAATAGGAATCCGCCATAAGAGATAATATTGTTACGAGTTGCAGGACTCGAATTAAAATGCCGTTGGAATTATTATAGAGTTTATTAGAACTATACAAATACGTATAACACAGGTACAAATATAACCTAACCTAACGCTGATATAGAAAGAAGAGTGAATTTGGGGAATGGTGTGAGTGGAGCGTTAGGTAAACTTCTAGGCGCTAAGAACCTCAGCCAGAAGGCCCAGCTTACCATACACAAAGCGGTGCTGGTACCTACGCTCAAGTGTGGAAGCGAGAGTTGGGTATGGAAGAGAGAGCATGAAAGTAGAGTAAACGCGGTCGAGATGCGAGCACTGCGCAAAATCTGCGGAGTGACGCTCGCGGACCGCGTTCGTAATACCGAAGTGAGGAAAGAGAGTTGGTCTGTAAGAGTGTCGGGGTGAAGGTAAGGAAAGGAATGCTCCGGTGGTTCGGGCATGTGGAAAGAATGCATGATAAAAGAATGACTAAACAGATATACAATGCAAAAGTGCACGACACACCTTCCATGATCAAATTGATCATGTACTAGCAGAAGGTGATGTCAGGAGCCTTAAGAACAGACGAGCGTGCATGACGAAAGTTATGAATGTCAAAGAAGCAAGTGAGGTGTGTAAGAATAAGCCTAAATGGCGCTCTGTTGTTCGTGCCTACCCCGCAAGGCAACTGGCGTGAAGTTATGTATGTATGTATGTACAAATATAACTGAACACAACCCGTGCCAACGTAATGCACGATTCAATAACACGCGCAAAGTCCGTCACTAAATAGATCACCGAATGTACACAAGTCTTGCCACGCTTGTGGTTATCGCTTGACTGCCTACATCTCCATTGGGCCATTGCTTTATACTGCACCGATAAAATATGGCTGCCCGCCCGCGTAAATCGAATTTCTTAGAATCAGTTCGGCACACCTGTCTAGTGACTGCCGTAAAAGATGACAATACACAATGGACTGTTTTTCTAATTACAAATTTTAAACACAAAGTAAACAAAAGAAGACAGTCGTAAATAATTTCAATGTTATCAGCTCAAACGCCGGCAGGTAATAAATATGCTTTGTTTACGGATGCAGGTGGCCCAAATTGTAACAATATCATTATTTATTAACTGCACCACCGCCAGTATTAGAAATCTATCAATCCCTGCGGAGTTTTTGGCGGGAACTGAAAGATGTTGTGCTGTGCAGTTTTTTTTTTTAATTATAAAATTAAAAATATTTTTCCACCTTTGATACCTGCTACCTGAAAAACGGCCACGCTTTCAGCATAGCGAGTATCCATTACTTTCTAAGTTTAAATTAAACTACCGATCCTGAAAATTGCATTTTTCCTAAAATCACGTAAGTCTGAGGTGACTGGGATCTCTATCTATAAACAGTCTTTTACAACCGTCTGTAAAAAGGAAATAACAAAAACAAATAAATAAAGAAACGTAATTAAAGAGAGAAAGAATTTTTTTTATTTTTTAAAGCGGCATACACAGGATAAATAAACTATAAACTAAATATTGTAAAGTTTGTAAGACTATATGGATGTATATATGTTTGTTACCCTTTCACGCAAAAACTACGGAATGGATTTTGATGAAACTTTACAATAATATAGCTTACACATCAGAATAACACATAGGCTTATAATGTATAAAGATATAGCGTGAATTATCCAAAATATATTAGTCTGTTATGACCGTCTGTAAAAAGGAAATAACAAAAACAAATAAATAAAGAAACGTAATTCAAGAAAGAAAGAAAAAAAATGATTATTTTTAAAAGCGGCATACACAGGATAAATAAACTATAAACTAAATATTGTAAAGTTTGTAAGACTATATGGATGTATATATGTTTGTTACCATTTCACGAAAAAACTACGGAATGGATTTTGATGAAACTTTACAATAATATAGCTTACACATCAGAATAACACATAGGCTTATAAATTATAAAGATATTTTTTTTTTATTGCAGGAGTTCAGCACTATGGACATTTGCAACATCAAAGTTGCTACAAATGCGCTGCTGCTCTCTTAAGGGAGACTGGAACCTGGTCACTAATGCCGGAACACAACTCAAGGCTGTTATGGCGGCATACTCTAGACCAGGGGTGGTCGCCATCCAGTCGAGCAAATACCCTACCACCTGGCTGTGGGTTGTTTTGACGCCTCTTACGACAGGCCACCCCAACGCAGGAAATTGTATTCTTTCTCCGTTTCTGCACGGATGCAAGTACGGAAGAAGAAGATATAGCGTTAATTACCCAAAATATAACGATTTTTGACGAAATGAAGTTAGCACTTTTTGTGGTAAAGATGGAAGATGCAAGAGAAACGAGTTCTTTGTACAGAGAGAGAGTATAATTTTAAAATTTTTTGCAATACAGTTTTACTAACACAGTCACTTGTAAACAAACAATTCTATATTTAACACAAACCAGCCTGCGATGAACTAAAAAGTTCTCAACAGGCACTCAGTATTTTGCTGTGCTGTGATCCCATCGTGTTTTCCTCTTCAAGTCGGGCAGAACAACAGCCAGCGGCTATCAGTTCCTCAAGCAGTTGTATCTGTTTCTCTCTGTTTCTTTATTAATATGAAGATTCTATTTCTTTACATTCTATCTCTAATTATAAATCTCCATTTTATCCAAAAGTGGAAATTCTGACATATTGAAATAAACTGTGCTTTAATGAGCTTCGAAATAAACTAAATTACAAATAAATTAATATAAAGTATGTAGCAAATCGCTGCCAGAGGGAAGCGTAGCTAGAAGGCTGGCTGCATTGCCACGCTGTATGGCAATGCTGATTCGATGATATCAAAGAGTTTCTTACAAATTTCTTTAAAGAAACCCTTTGCTGATGGACCCCATGGACCTAAGGTTTCAACTCCAAACGGCACAAATATGTAACCCCTTCCTAGGGTTCCATATTTGCGCCGTTTGAGATCTTCAGCTGTTGAAGCAGCGTTGCCAGCCCCTGGCTTAGTCACTGGAAGATGTGATGCCGCCAGAGTGTCAACGCATGTCGCGTTCCACACAAGCGGCCCTCCCATCTTCCAAGGAATAAGCGACATTCCATCCAGCCTCTTACCATCGTCGCGCACCAAGCCATTTGGCTCTAGACAAGAGCCCGGCGGATGATGTTATTGAGGCTGGCTTTAATTGTATGTTTGTTGCGCAATTAGTCATTTTTTTGCTTGAAATAGGCAAACAGGCAGACGACCCCCCCTGATAAGGCGATGTTACGGTCGCCAATAGAAGTTTGTAACACCAGGGTCATCGCCAACGTGTTGCCGACCTCTAAGAAATTTTATGATGCCATTCTTAAAGAACCCCATATCATAACGCAAGGGGAAAATCGTGGTGGGAAATCCCCTCCAGATCATCGTTGTACGCGAAATAAATGTTCTAAAGAACCGTTGCGTACTTGAGCATGGGAGCTCTAGGAAATGGTGGTGAACATCCCGTCGTTGGCGAGCCGTGCAGTTGTAGAAGTGAGGTGTTGGCACTGAACCACCGATGCAGAAAGAAGAAGCAGCCGCCCATGTCCTGCTTGAGTGCGGAGAGGTGGCCCAATACAGGGCGAAGTATCTGGACGCCCCAGGTAGCCTCCGAGAAGTCTTCAGCAACGTCAAGAAGCTGGTGGACTTCCTGGAGGAGCTGAGCTGGATGGAGTAACCAATCATCCACCCTCGCACGCAAAATAGGCGCTTTGTCGTCGAGTTTCGGAAACCGCCCGCTCGCAGAAGAAGAAGAAGAGGTGTTGGCACCAGATCAAATGATTCCTCGACACATTCCCCGTTATACAGGCGGTATAATACTTGAGGGATGTGAAGTCTCCGAAGGCTAAGCGGTTCTAAACCGCTTGTTAGTATGGGACCGTCGACGATACGACCGGCGCGACGTTGGATGGAGTCGAGGAGGTCAGTCCGGTAAGCGGGTGCCCCGGCCCATAGATGTCAGCAGTACTCCATATGCGGCCTGACTTGCGCTTTGTAGAGTGCAAGTCGTTGCTGCGGGGTGAAGTACTGCTTGGACCGGTTCAGCACACCAAGCTTTTTAGAGGCAAGTTTGGCCTTGCCTTCCAGATGACCCCGTACATCGTACATCGTTCGTTATGTTGGTCCCAAGGATCCCAATACTATTAGACATCGTGAGGGCTGTTTCTTGGAATTGTGGCGCATTGACCAATGGGGTTTTATTGGCTGAGAATGCGCAGACTTGTGTCTTCGTGACGTTAAAATGGACAAGATTTTGTCGTCCCCATTCAGAGAGTTTTGGCTTCACTCCACTCAGACGGCGTCGGCTTAAAGTTTTCACATTTTTAGCCGACTTGAAAAAAAAAGTAGTAGGGTCTCAGTTCGTCGAGTATTTTTTTTATCTTTGTAACACCCTGAAATTTCTGCATTTAATACTCCAAACGAAGTCAGAGGCATCTGCTAGCTATGACAATAAACTATTCCGTAAAGAACGGAGATAATCCTCAAGGGTTTATTTGAGGACATGAAAGGCGTTTTATGCTCAACTAAAGTAGTATTAGATTACACATATTGCGTCATATCGAGCCTTTACCGGTATTTTATCGTAAGCGATATTTGGACCTAAGTATATACTAGTGGTCGCCCAGTGGTCGAAATTCGACCATAATTAATTTAAATTATAAGTCAGAACATTTTTAAGTTTCTGTTGTCAAAGATTATACAGATTTCGGCAAGGCTGCACTGTGAATTTGACTTAAACAATAAACATACATACATACATAGCTTCACGCCAGTTCCCTTGCAGGGTAGGCACGAACAACAGAGCGCCATTTAGGCTTATTCTTACACACCTCACTCGCTTCTTTGACATTCATAGCTCCTGTCATGCACGCTCGTTTGTTCTTAAGGCTCTTGACATCACCTTCTGCTAGTACACGATCAATTTGATCATGGAAGGTGTGTCGTGGCCTTCCACGACTTCTGCATCCATCCACTTTTGCATTGTATATCTGTATAACAATAAACAAAAGAATAATATATGCGTGTGTGTCAAATACATGGCAGTGTGTGTAATGTTTTTTTACTGATTAAGGGTCGTTTGCATAACATTGCTTAAATTTATTTAAGAAACACAAAACGTATTTAACACCCTTAAATACAATTAGGGTCTTGCAGAACGCAAAATTTGCCGCTAAATATGTTTAAAGAACTGTCAGTATGTTTTGTGTAAAACGTATTGGGGCAGTTAAATGTGATTAACTAATTTTGTTTAAAGGCGATGCAAGCGGCCCTTAATGTATTTTTTATGCATAATTTAAGAATAATATTAGCACTCTGCACTCCTTCTCTTAATAAACTACAAGAGTGCGAAATTTCATACTCCTCCGTTTGCGCAATGTACGTAAAAAGGGGTACAAAGTTTTTGCTTCACGTATTAATATACTTATTGCCGCTTGCATAAGGTTGCTTAAATTTATTTAAGAAACACAAAACGTATTTAACACCCTTAAATACAATTAGCATCTTGCACAACGCAAAATTTTCCGCTAAATATGTTTAAAGAACTGTCAATACGTTTTGTGTACAACGTATTTAGGCAGTTTAATATGATTAATTAATTTTATTTAAATGCGATCGTTATGCAAGCGGCCCTTAATGATGATATACTTAAGTAGGTAATTATTTTACGGAACACAATATATACAGAATCTAGAGAAGGAGTGCAGAATGCTAATAATTTTTTTTAAATTATGCATAAAAAATACAATACGCTCCGAGTAACAACGGTCTAGAACTAGATTTTATACTTTAATTTTACATACATACATACATAACTTCACGCCAGTTCCCTTGCGGGGTAGGCACGAACAACAGAGCGCCATTTAGGCCCATTCTTACACACCTCACTTGCTTCTTTGACATTCATAACTCTTGTCATGCACACTCGTCTGTTCTTAAGGCTCCTGACATCACCTTCTGTTAGTACACGATCAATTTGATCATGGAAGGTGTGTCGTGGCCTTCCACGACTTCTGCATCCATCCACTTTTGCATTGTATATCTGTTTAGTCATTCTTTCATCATGCATTCTTTCCACATGCCCGAACCACCGGAGCATTCCTTTCCTTACCTTCACCCCGACACTTTAATTTTAGTTTATATATATAGTTTATTTTTAGTTTAATTTATTGTATAGTTTAATTTATTTATAATTTAGTTTATTTATAATTACACACATACATACATACATAACTTCACGCCAGTTCCCTTACGGGGTAGGCACGAACAAAAGAGTGCCATTTAGGCTTATTCTTACACACCTCACTTGCCTCTATTTATAATTAGATAACTATATAATAGTATTTATAAGATAGTTTAGTTTATAATTTTATTTACAGTATCTTAAAAGAGTCAATACGAACTTGTGTTAATTAATATAAATCGATTTTTAGAGCTCGTCGACCCCCAAAATCAGTTTTTTTATTTGGCTTCGCTTTAGTTGTAAAGAATTTGACGCTTCGATGCGCTTCGACTCTGCGCCAGTATAAATTGACTCTTAAGAGTTTCGCTGAGCGAGGAAGCGGGAGAGCATTATTCTTGTAAATTCAATATTATTTATACTTAAATTTTATATATAATGTGACAGTCGGGGCCGCTGCCACAAACCAGGAGACCCTGAAACGCCGCAAATATGTGTTCATTGGTAATGGGTATATATTTGTGGCTTTCGGGGTTGAAACCCTGGGGCCGTGGGGGCCTGGAGCTCATCACCTCTATCGAGACCTCTGAACGCGTCTAACTGAGGTCTCGCGTGACCAATAGGCTGGCTTGCACCTAGGGCAACGCATCAGCGTTGCCATCCAACATGGAAACGCGGCCAGCATTTTGGGCACTCTCCCCGCCAACAGCGACTTGGAGTCTATTTTTTATTTATAGTTTGTTATTTTGTAAGTCTAGTTATATTTATATTGTAGTTTAATTTTAGTTGATAAAATATTTTTTATATAGATTTATAATAAAATATTTAATACAATAGAAAAATACAATTAAATACTAAAACTTAACTACCGTATGAAAAATAAACCTAAAATTAAAAACTAGAACTAAATAAAAAAGGAGGGCATAATCCTATAAATAAACCTAGTTTAAAAAAAATACCTATATTAAAGCCCGTCCAGCCCCACCAGACCACTGTCGCTGGGCATTGTACCTAGAAGGCTGGCAGCATTGCCTCGCTGGATACAGAGGCTAATCCTTTGAGCGAGGTAAGCTCCAGCCTTCCGGTCTCTTGTTGTAACGACCAGACGTTTTTTAATATTTTTAAATAATATGTGGGCACTTGGCCCCCATGGGCCCAAAGTCTTCACCCCAAACGGCTCAAATATGTAACCTGTTCCAAGGTTTGCATATTTTAGCCGTTTGAGATTTTCGGCATAAGTGGCAGTGCGACCAGCCCCAACTTTGGACTCCTGGAGATGAGAAGTCGCCAGTGTGTCGACACTGGCGCCCATTTATAATTAGTTTTAATTTATATAATTGTTTTTAGTTTTTATCATAGTTCTTATTTATAATTTAGTTTAGCTTATGTTTAATATGCAAGCTATGTATATTGTACTCCCAAAGAAAACACTACGAGTTATGTCTATTCCAAAATTGTTCTAATTTTATATATCCCTATTAATATTATAAATGCGAAAGTAACTCTGTCTGTCTGTTCCGTTTTCACGGAAAAACTACTGGACCGATTTGGCTGAAACTCAGTGTATATATATATTTTCGATGCCAAGGATGAACATAGGATACTTTTTATCCCGAAAAATGGGATAGTTTCCGGGATAAAAATATATTTGTCTGTTTGTTTGTTATGCTTTTACGGAAAAACTACTGGACCGATTTGGCTGAAAATCGGTATATATGTAATTTTCATAACGAGGGTGGACAAGGGATATTTGTTATCTCGGATAATGGGATAGATTTATGTAAAGGTTATCCCAAAAGTGGGACAAGTTTTGGTTGGTTTTGTGATTTGCCATTTTCATCATTTTGGTTATTTTAACCGTTTTGCTCTTTTTGTCCTTTTTTGTTGTTTTGCTCTGTTTTTCTTTTGCTCTTTGGCTCTTTTTTGTCCATTTTGCTCTTTTGGCTGTTTTTGCTCTTTTTGTCTTTTTGCTCTTTTGCTCTTTTTGCCCTTTTTGTCCATTTTGTCAATTTCGCTCTTTTTGTCCTTTTTGATTTTTTGTCCTTTTTGCTGTTTTTGTCCTTTTTGTCATTTTTGTAGTTTTCATTGACGGGGATAGATAAATAAAACTAGGACTGTTTGTAATAGAAATAGATGAAAGTTTGAATGAGACCAATCATTTTTCAAGTTCATAGATATAAAAATTCATCGTCTATAAAAATGCGATGTGTTTTGCTGTTAAATTTTCGGAAAACACTGGGAATACTGGATCGTTTTTATTGTAATTTTGTTTAAATGTATTTTTTACGCCGAAAATGGACATATATACTCATGCCAGGAGATCGGATAGTTTGCGATATAAAATTAAGTGAATTTTTCGGGTGCAAATGGCACTAACATAAAAATTTTGTACAATGTAACCTATATTAACGGCTGCTCTTTAAACAAGAAGCAGGAACTAGAGGTTAACTAGGTAAACTCTAGTATTATATTTATTCACGCGTCAGAGTGCATCTCACCTGTACTTATATGCTTGAATAATGCTTTTGCATTTGCATTTATTATATCAGTTATTATACGTTGAGGTTAGATAGATAGATAATTCTTTATTCTACACCAAAGCGTATACAAATAGAAGTAGAAAAAGATAGAAAGTACAACGGGGCTTGATAGAATTTTAATACAGACGGTGAAGTTAATAAATTTCCTGCGTTGGGGCGGCCTGTCGTAAGAGGCGACCAAACAACCCACAGCCAGGTGGTAGGGCATTTGCCCGACTGGACGGCTACCACCCCTGGTCTAAAGTATGTCGCCATAACAACCTTGAGTTGTGTTCCGGCATTAGTGACCAGGTTCCAGTCTCCCTTGAGAGAGCAGCAGCGCATTTGTACCGCTTTTGGTGTTGCAAATCCATAGGCGATGGTAACTTTCCATCAAGTGGGCCGTCTGCCTGTCTGCTGAGCTCAGGCATTAAAAAAAAAAAATTCGTGGCCATAGAGGCGAAACAAAAAAATAAAACAGACTTAACTAATAATATTTTATTAAATAATACATTTTCGTTACAATATTTTATTATTTACATATAATTTACAGATTTTCGTGTAAAAAGTGTAGAAGAGTCGCTTCGTAGTGCTTCGCCGCGTGCATTGCTCGCAGCGAGTGCCTCTCTCCGGGATATATCTGAAAGAGACAGAAGATATATACTACACATTTATTACCCACTAGAGTGCCCCGCGTGTCAAAACCCTAGGCAGTAAACCTTTATCTATACTAATATATTGTTACGAGTTGCAGGACTCGAATTAAAATGCCTTTGGAATTATTATAGTTTACTAGCGGTCCCGGCAGACGTTGTCCTGCCTTTAAAAAATAAAATTCTAGAACCCGATCCCAGAGCCAGCTACCGATTCCAATTGCAAATCTAAACCATCCGGGCACCCACTCGAACACACAAAAACAAAATCACCAAAACCGCTCCAGGTGCTTAGGAGGATTCCAGAACCCGATCGCAGCGCCACCTACCGGTTCTAATTGTGAATCTAAAAGAGTAATATATATTTTTTTTATTCTAAGTCATGACAAAATAAGATTTAAAAATATATTGCCAAAAAATTAAAGTTTATAATTAACAAATAAAAAATAGGGGTTGATCGTAGAGGGGTGAAAATTTAGGGTTGTATGTATTTTTGTATGTTGTATCATAAAAAAATAGAAATTAAAAATTTTGTCTAAAAAATAAATAAAAAATTTAGGGGTGGACTACCCCTAACATTTAGGGGGATGAAAAATAGATGTTGGCCGATTCTCATAGATACCGGATAAGCACAAAAAATTTCATCAAAATCGGTCAAGCCGTTTCGGAGGAGTATGGCAACGAAAACTGTGACACGAGAATTTTATATAATAGATTAGAATTATACAAACACGCATAACACAGGTATAAATATAACTGAACACAACCAGTCCAAACGTAATGCAAAAGATCGTAATTTAATAACACACGCAAAGTCCGTCACTAAATAGATCACCGAATGTACACAAGTCTCGCTTCGCTCGTGGTTCTCGCTCGACTGCCTCGTCCCTCCATCGAGGCATTGCTTTATACTGCACAGATTCAATATGTCTGCCCGGCCGCGTGGACCAAATCCGACACACCTGGCTAATGACTGCCGTAAAAGATTACAATACACAATGGGTCGTTTTCTAATCACAAATTTTAAACACAAAGTAAACAAAAGAAGTTCTAATGCCGAAAGGTAATAAAATGTGTTTCTACAGGTATGCAGGTGTGAATTTGTCTTTGTCCGGGTCTAGGTCGTAACAATATAAAGCTGAAGAGTTTGTCAGTTTGTTTGCTTGAACGCGCTAATCTCAGGAACTACTGGTCTGATTTGAAAAATTCTTTCAGCGTTAAATAGCCCATTTATCGAGGAAGGCTATAAGCTATATATCATCACGCTAAGACCAATAGGAGCGGAGCACCAATGGGGGTTTTTTTAACTATTCCACGCGGACGAAGTCGCGGGCAGAAGCTAGTAAGTATATAAGATAAACAAATTATAATGAAATTAATGTAAATTAAAATTCAAATACCATAGCGTATTATAGCAGTGAGTATCTTTACCTGCACTCGATGCGGCTTCCCGAGTCTGACCAGCTCCGAGAGCAGAGCAGCCGTGTGACAGAAGTGAACATTTTCGTCCGCCAGCCCGTGGATTATTAGAAGTCGGCCGTCCCTGAAAAGAAGACAATTTCTTCTTCAATCTATTCTACCAGCTGTGCTCGTGACTTCTTCCGCGTGGAATTTCTTTCTCGCGGAACCGTAAAAACCTTATAACATCAGCTGTTTGCCAGTGAAAGTTCCGTCAAAATCAGTTCAGCCGTTCCAGAGATTAGCCGGAACATCCAGACATAGGATCCTGAGGTCATGAGTCTCTATCAAAACGACTCGTTGACTCTTCAGGTGATCAGAAGGCTGGTGCCTACCTCGGACAACGGATCAGCATATTGCTGTGCCGGAATTATATCCGACACAACGCTCATCTTCAGTGCAAATCTTCCTCTTGGCGTAAGACCAAAACGACCCAAGTTTGTTAAATAATAATTAATAAAACTAATTCTACTTGTGTAATATTTAATTAGTAAGTCAATTAAATTTTAAAAAACTAACAATAAAATACTTTGTTACTTCAACATTAAAATGAATACTCGTGTAAAAACTTGTATCGAATTATCTGTTCGAATAGAATTCGATAGAGTGATTGCCGAGTATTACCACACTCCGTGTGGCACGTCACTGACATGAGGCAACAATGGGGATTGTTCAAAAAAAATTACCCTATGATTTTATATTTTTATTATGTAAAATAGGGTATTTTAAGATACTAATTTGAATATTTTTGTGTTTTAAGAGTTAGTTTTTTTTTAATTCGATTTTTAAAAAAAATATCCGATGACGTCATTGGGGACAACTTTACATTAATTCCTTTGCCTATAAAAAGAAAATAATCATATTAATCTGTGCTACTATTTAAATGTTACTGTCATTATTCATTATGACACATCGTGATCATTTTAGTGTGGCCAGCTTAGCAATTTTATCGGTAGATTTATTTTATATATTTTGGTGTTCAACATTTATTATTTTCTAAGGTTACCGTTAAGTTATTTAAAGTGACCTTTAGTGAAAAATCAATATAATAAAACTTAAACTGAATAATGTACAGTTAAACTGAATAACATTAATTGATAATCAGGCATAAATTACCTATTAGACACCATTGCGATGTCATTACTTTTCTTAATTTGTAATAAAGTATTCTTTCGGCGATTACAACAGATAAAGCTCATTCCACCACTAAAATACTTTGATTTGGTATCACATTTGGGTTATCATTTTTAATGTCTGATACCTAGACATAGTCTCATTATCCAATGATGTTGTCAATCCAGTTAAAATAAAAAGGTTGTATTGTCAGTTTCAATTGAGGGGGGGGGGAGTATTATTAGCCAGACCTTTAAAAAAAATATTAGTCGTTAGGACTGCACTTCAGAGATAAAAACTTGGTATCTGAGCGTGACGGTCGTGCGAATTCAGTGCATTTTCCCCGTTCTAGAAGTATCTACCGAAGTTTTCAATTTAAAAATCATGGCGATGTTCGATAAGGTCTTTTTTAAGTCAATATGTTGAGAGTTACTTTCCTACACACACGTGTGTACCTACAAGAATTACAAATTTTAGTAATTTCACTATTAGCAACCTGGCAACATTGGGTATTTAGGCTTTAGATCGGCGGTTAATGCAGCATTTCTAAATTCTAATATTATTCATTACAATTAATTTTGTCCTTAGAAAAATCTTCTAAAGTCATCCGATAAAAAAGTGAACTGTTTTATTAATGAAAATGTATTAAATATTTTCTCTTTCTAAACATGGCCGGATCTTCAAATAGGAGTGTTAATTTTGTAAAGGCTGATACGCTAAACCTACGTAACATGTAATGTTATTAGAGTACATAGCTATAGTACATATTGGAGAAATAAGAGGAGCTAAAATCCTGATGTAAGTAGTTTTGTGAAGGTTTCTAAATTCAACATGTTCGTCCATAGATCTTCCTTCTTTCCTTTTAGAACCTGTGTAGTATATTACTATTCCTGTCTGTAAATTTCATCCATATAAGAAATCAGTAATGTTAATTATTAGTTAATATATGATTGATGTAAGTATACTTTGTGTTGAAGTCAAAATTCATCTAAAATGTACACCATATTTATAGAAAAATAGCTACATGTCTCACTCATTCATTAGAAACTGATTAAAATAATATTAATTACTTCTTTGATAATTTGGTACAATCAATAAATCAGCAACCTATATTACTTTCTTAATAATCTATAATACAAGTAAAGTATCTCATATAAATACATACAAATAAAGGAACAGACATTGCACCACTGCCCTGGCGGTTAGATAGTGTGTTTGATTGCTAATGTATGTTATGGATCTGATCTTATACAACAAATTACCGGAAAATATGAAACTCTCCAGTAGTTTTAAATATATTCACTTGCCGGCTTAAAAATGATTAATTAAGCACATCTATGGCTTGAAGGATTTCATGGAATATGAAGATTTGTGACAAATACCTTAATGATTGTAAATCTCTTAATAATATGATTTTGATGTGTAACATAGTTACTAATATGAAAAATTATGAGTTAAATAAGGACTATGCAAGTAATTAAATAGACACTTTATATCTTTTTTTTTCAGGTTCAGAAAAAATTAGCAACAACTTTTCTGCATAAGCAAGGGTTATGCTTGATCATAGAATTTTATGACTTATCTACTGCAGTTTACATGAAAACTTTATGTATAGAAAAAACCAAATGCTAGCCTGCAGAAAAAAGAAAAAGATAAAACTGAACATTTTTGAAAAGATTATAATTATAATATGTCCTAAATTATTATTAATAAGTGTTTAAGTAAATAAACAAGTTTAACTGCTAAAATTTATTTATTATTTCATCTTGCAAAATAATAAGTCAAAAGATATATTTTATTAATCAATTCATATAAATATATGGCACATACAAATTTATAACTCACAATCTATACTGAAAGCAAACTGCTTTCAGTATAGAAACCATCTTATTCTTATAACTCGTAATGTGAACTCTTAAGACATCAGTCAAAGTAAAGCTAAAATATTTTTGGAGGAATGTTAAATATTCATATATTGTTTACATGAATTATAACTAATAACATCTAGATTTATGTATATATAAAAATAAGTTATTTAAAATAGCCATCCTTGTTTTCAATTAATTAAGCTTTAAAGATATAGGCCATTCTTCTATGGTGGTACTAATCTTTTCAATCAGTTTCCATTTATTGATTTGGACTCGCTTGAGATAAATTCAGGTTCTGGTGAACTTTTTGTATGCCATTAGCTCCAATGCAGTTCATAAAGAATACTCCAAAAAATTCAAGTCAGAACTCGACAAAGGCCAACCTATGCTCTGAACAAAGTCTGACAAATTGGCTTGCAACCAATGTTGGATTGAATTAGCTTCATGGGAGGGTACAGAGTCCTGTTGGAAAATCCACTGCTATCCAGCGAATAAAGTATCACTTAATGCTTAAATCATTGTTTCCAATATGTGATTTTGGACGTCCTTCTAACTTCTGGCGTAAGGTGTATTGTTTTGCCAGTTAAATTTTCTTCCACCGTGATGATCTTCTCATCAGTAAACAGGTTATTTTTTGGATCGTATCTCTTGAAAAGGTTTCGACATCGTTCCAATCGCCATTTACGAAGACGCTCGTTTATATAATGCACTTTTCTTTGACTTTTAGTTAGAGGCCATATGTAAGTATTCTCTTTACAGATATTTAAGAAATATTGGTCTGAAGAGATAATATATACATAATTTTATTCTGGAGTACGTCGAATAAAATGTTTATGTTGATGTTGTGTGACATAACAATGACATAAAAAGGAAAATGTCGGTCCTTTTGTATTTTGAAACTGAATGGTTACGGTATTCATATGCATTTCACCAGACGTAAATGACGTCATAGGATTTAGTAAGGTCAAATAAAGGTCAAACGCATTTCTTTCAAAATACAAGGGGATTGTACGTTTTTTGGAATTTTAACTAGACAGAAATGATTAGGAACACTATTCCTCGAAATGGTTTTTCAAAAAGCTAAATTGAAAAAAAGTGAACAATCCCCATTGGACCTACTTATGCAAAATGGAACCAACCCACATACTGACAGTTTTGAGAAAAAGCCGTTTTTATTAAAATTTTACGTACAAAATAATATGTCTATATTTTGGAAAAAAACATTTAGAATATTGTATATTATATTTTGTCCTCGGCTCGTTATGATTTTTATTGAGTCGATAGAAGGTGCATTTTGAAAGTCTTCTGCATCCTTAACCCAATTTTGGCATGTTTGTGGATTGGTTCTGTTTTGCATAAGTAGGTCCAATTGACATTTTACTTCATAAACCTATAGTTGGAGCACGCATGGGGAGGGGCCGCCCCACGACCACGGCTGGGCCGCAGGCGGCTAGTGCGACAGACGATCATAAATTGTATATTATAACTACCAATAAACCAACATCTATCTAGATATCTATCTTTTATACAGTCCACAATAAGTTAACCACCTCATCAGTGTGTCTGCTAGACAGGCATACTCTTCTACACCTATAAATATATGATGCGTCATTTTACTGTAAAGATATCAAGTGTTTAATATCAAGGTAATAGATAATAGCAAGGTCACCCAGTAGAGGTTGAATGAGGAAAGTGGAGGACGAGGATACGAGGAGCAAATTCAGGGAGTCTTAAATCCAAGACTGACGAAGAATGCAACTCACTGATCGGGGAAGAAGGGCGCGTGTGCCAGCACTGACGCCCTCGTGTATGCGTGGTGCGCCCGCGCCGGCGCTCCCATGTACCGCTCAGTGTACGCCGTGTCGTAGAGGCGCCAACACGTCACCGGAGCACCCGCCACGCACACCTTGAAGATGTTCGGCCGGGTCGCCAGCCCGAGGAGCGACAGGTAACCACCTGTGCGTACAAAATATATATTACTGTTACGACCGACAGGGACCAATTCACACCTGCAGTTTATTACCTTTCGGCATTTGGACTTCCTATGTTAACTTTGTGTTTAAAATTTGTAATTAAAAAAACAGCCCATTGTGTATTTGTAATATTTATGGTAGTCATTAGCCCGGTGTGATTCTTGATAATTCAGTCCACGCGGTCGAGTAGACATATTGTATTTGTACAGTATAAAGCAATGCCCCAAGGGAGGGGTGAGGCAGTCAAGCGATAACCACAAGCGAGGCGAGACATGTGTACATTCGATAATCTACATAGTGACGGACTTTGCGCGTGTTATTGAATCGTGCATTACGTTTGTACTGGTTGTGTCCAGTTATATTTGTAACTGTGTTATACGCGTTTGTATAGTTCCAATAAATTCTATAATAATTCCAACGGCATTTTAATTCGAGTCCTCCAACTCGTAACATTACTACAATAATAATGTAGGTAAGTCAGCCATGTATATGAACGGTATGCGAAGAATAGGAAAGTATGTAAGAGTAAGAATGATAGAGGAACAAGAGAAAAGAGAAAACAAATAATTTTGACTGAGATCTTTGTCCATCCAAAGGTTGCCTAGAAGAGATTGCTTTAAGCAATAAGGCTGCCTATTGTACTGCTAATCTTAAGACAAGAAAATCTGTTAATATTTTTTAGTTTGTAATCAATAAAAAGTAATGTTGTTGATAAAACAGCCAATTGCTGGGGAGAGAAGATTTATTGTTGATAAAACAGGCGATAGTTGGTGAGACAAGATTCGTTGTTGAAATGTAAAATGTGTTGTAACAAATTAAAAATAATTATTAAGAAGAATAAATATTTAATTAGTCATTGTATTTAACCACCAATTAAGAAAGTGTCGGGGTGAAGGTAACGAAAGGAATGCTCCGGTGGTTCGGGCATGTGGAAAGAATGCATGATGAAAGAATGACTAAACAGATATACAATGCAAAAGTGGATGGATGCAGAAGTCGTGGAAGGCCACGACACACCTTCCATGATCAAATGATGTCAGGAGCCTTAAGAACAGACGAGCATGCATGACAAGAGTTATGAATGTCAAAGAAGCAAGTGAGGTGTGTAAGAATGGGCCTAAATGGCGCTCTGTTGTTCGTGCCTACCCCGCAAGGGAACTGGCGTGAAGTTATGTATGTATGTATGTATTTAACCACCATAATTAATAAAAGGAATTTAGAGGTATGTAAATAAAAGAAGGATATTGGAGGAGTCAAACATCACATACACAACATGCAAAACCAACAGTTAAGATATAAATATATGTGTTTACTATTTTCTTTTTTATTTTAATAATAGTCATGCTAATAATAGTGACGTCGATAATAGTAAGGATAATAATAGGTGGATAACACTTTATTGCTTCCCAAAAGAGACGATTACAAAAATGCATGGTTACAATTCTTTGTTGCTAAAACATAAAGCATCATTATCGGTTATATACATATATTGAATACATAAATACTCAATCCGACATTTTGCCAGTGGTAGGGCATTTGCCCGACTGGATGGCTACCACCCCTGGTCTAGAGCATGCCGCCATAACAACTTTGAGTTGTGTTCCGGCATTAGTGACCAGGTTCCAGGCACCTTTGGAGTTGCAAATGTCTATAGGCGATGGTAACCGCTTTCCATCCAGTGGGCCGTCTGCCTGTCTGCTGAACTCCTGCAATAAAAAAAACATCGTATTGAGCATAGCTATTAAAGAAAGCAAACAGTAGGTTAATAGTGATAACAATAATATTGATGGTGATAATAGTGATTATGATGATGATAATAGTGATTATGATGATGGTAATAGTAATTATTATGATAGTTATGATGACGATACTAGTGATGGTGATAATAGTGGAAGAAGAACCATGTTTGTAATACATACCATAACTCCATCCGTGTATCGCGACTCGCTCCATATCTATGCAACCCGTTTCTTTTGCCAGCCATTGTAATACTTCAACCTATGGAACACATTATCTATACATATAATAAAACTGTATAGGTCGAATTTCTGTACAATGATAAAAAAATGCTAAAACCTGATGATAGAAAATATCACACATTTTATTACATTAAATTTGCTATCGATTAGTAAAAAATTAGATTGGAATTCGATTTTTTATAATCTGGGCATTTTAAATCATTCCCAGAGAAATACCCGCGACATTCCCAGGATAAAAACTACATCGAAATCGGCCCAGTAGTTTTTACGTGAATCTCGAAGAAACAGACAAGAAATAAAAATTTGACACCGTAACATGTTTTTTTTTGTATTAAAACTATATATAAAATGTCAGGGGATGTAAGAAGTGAAATAAAGCTAATTTAGATTTTATTTCAATTTTTTTGTTTCTCTATTTGTCTGTCTGTTTGTACCGCCTAATCTCCGAAACGACTGAACCGATTTAATTGAATTTTTTTATGGTGGTAGCTTATATCCCTGGTCAACATATAGGATACTTTTGATCCCGATATATTAATATTAAAGAGTTCGCGAGGGATAGTTAAAAAACCGCACCACGCGTACGAAGTCGCGCGCATCAGCTAGTCTATAATATAATTAAAGACAAAA
This sequence comes from Dendrolimus kikuchii, assembly GCA_019925095.2. Lineage (NCBI taxonomy): Eukaryota > Metazoa > Arthropoda > Insecta > Lepidoptera > Lasiocampidae > Dendrolimus > Dendrolimus kikuchii. The sequence goes on from CM034415.1 coordinate 10,637,457, forward strand.
AAAAACAGGGGGACTAATTCGGACCAGCAGATTCCGAATACACAACTTTTAGAATTTTTGTTTGTGTGTATGTTAGAGCATTATGTGAAAAGTACTAAAGAGAAATAAATAAACTAAGACACACAGACAGCTTATTTCCCGGACCAAATTTAGGATACTTTTTATATCGATAAATTACGTTTTCTCCATGGGGTAGACTAATATAACCAAAGAGGTGACTCTTGGAATTATACGATGTTTTACAAGTTTTTTCTCTTTTTACGTCTATATATAATAATGACATACTAAAACAAAACAATTAGTAATATATTTCAATTCATATTAGATATTAAGGTTCATAATGTTAATTTCTGCTTTTCAGTGCAATATAAAAATCAAGATTAATAAAAACTAAGAGCCAATATTCCAAAATTATTCATAGTTTTATCAATTAATCATTGGCATAACGCTTATGGTTAAAATTAAGAGCAACAAAACCACTGTTGACCAGTGTTATCATTCCAAATGAATATATGGGAGCTGCATACGTCTCGTCATCGCAGCGGACAACGAACTACTGGCTAGCGCAACGCGGGAGCGCCAATATTAATAATTGCTCTATCTCGCTCGCACATCATTCGCCCGCTCACACATTGTGCTATATATACTAGCTGTACGACTTGTTAATATTTGTACTTAAGGTTACAGTTTCCAAAACAAATTGGTTCACTTCAGTTAACATCAGCATTCCACACTGAATACTGCTCTATGCCATCTGAAGGATCACTTAGCCTCTACCTCTCGCTGCTACAAATACTTCATTTTTGGTCACGTCTATGGTATATCTCATGGCACCTCATGGCAACGCTGGTAGGTTTAGTAGGTAGTCCGGCGGAATCTTACAACTGCTTCCTCAGCGAAGGTGTGTGCAGAGCTAAAGGCCCACATATCCCTTCACGCCTCCTCCCTAGACAGAGGGGGAGGCGCAAAAGCATTACCCCACCGTTTAAAAAAAATGTACCATACCTGATCATCCAGCTCCACCTGGCCCATCTTGCCTCTTATTGCCGCCTCCCATGCTCGCCCCCTATGCTTCGAGCCCCTCGAGTCAACCGACACTACATTGAAGCCGCGCGCAGCTAACATGTGCATGCGCAGCTGTCTGATGCCCTACACCAAAATTACAACTTCTATTTAATGTGGCGGTATCTGAGTATTTCCGCAACGCAGCAAGCTAAAACTAGTGATACGTATTTTTTTGTCTTTCAAGATCACGGGCCATAAAAATGGCCCGGACTTTTGGAGGGCTTGCGTGGGGCCATGGGAAGGCCAACACGTAGAGGCCCCTTGACAAATTTAATGTAAATGCGGCGTGACACTGACCGGCGATTATCCCTGTCTACACTATATAGTAATGCACCCAAGGACAAGCCCCGGCCAGTGTAGGACTATTGTGGGAAATGAGGACAAGAAGTACCGGGCTATTGTGGTGAACTGCTAATGGTACTAGGGGTCTGGGAATATGGGGACTATGGCGTCTGCCCGTCGCAATGTTCACGGAACACGGAAAAATAGGCAGACGGTGATTCGCCACTCCCTGCATGGGCCCCAAAAAATGCCATAGAAGACAGGGGCAACATGGGTGTGAGTGGCTAAGGGGTGTAGAGAGGTGGGCTGCAGGTTCACCGAAGCTACTTCTGACGTGATGCCATTTATCACTCCCACCCCTGGAGCTTGAGTCTTAGCTCTAGCGATCTCCACTCCGAGTCGGCTGGTTAAGACAAGCACCGAGGCGGGGGCCTAGCCTTGGCCCCCGGAGTCAGGTACGAGGTGTCGCTACTCACCTAAGGCTTCGCCACAAAGCCCCCCTGCGGGTTGATACGTATTATTATTGTGTTAATAATAATAGTGTTCTGTTAATGGCCTGCGCGTCGAGCTGATAATAATGCCGTTAATACTATTGACCTGAATAATAATAACGATGATAATAATAGTGACGTTGATAAAAGTGACGCTGAAAATATTGACACTAATAATAAGAACGCTAATGATGCAGAAAAAGACATGAATCTTGGGTACGGTACGAATTTTGAGGTTCCTGTATGTGGAGCCCTTACTATCGGTAGCTCGGACCCCAGAGCCCGCTACCAACTTCCTCGAGTTTTTTGTTATATTCTTTTAATAAATGTTTTATTTTTGATGTTTTTTTTATAGAAAAGCATAGAATAGAAAACACTACACACACATAAACAATTTACAGTAGTCACATTAAACAGTAAAAGTTGGAGCAATGGACAGCCTTAACGCTTTAGAGCGATCTCTTCGAGACAACCCAGACAACAACAACAAGTATAGTGTTGTATATTTTTTTTAAACGAAATATTTTACCTTTCATAATGCTTTTTTTTAAATTATGTAAATAAATTAAAAAAAATAAAGCAATATAACATCATAATAAAGCCATTAATATTAATACTGATAATAGTGGCATTGATGAATGTGACATTAATGACGATGAAAATGTATGTATTTATTTTACAATGTAATCTTACAGATTACTTATTGAGAGTCATGAATCTACCAAAGCTTCCAAAGCAAATTTAGTTACTGTTAAAAGATCGCAAGAGGCGCAACAAACTCCCTAGCAACATATATCTACTTCATAGTTATTATAATTCGTTTTTTTTATGTAGTTTATATTAATACAAGGTTTGATAAAGTCATTTATATGAATGATTAATGAAAGAGCTTGACGGTGATCGCATTATACCCACTCGGTACTGGATAATAATGACGGTGACAATCATGACGATAGTAATAATGACGGTGATAATAATGACGTTGATAATAATAACGATGACAATAATGATGATGATAATAATGACGATGACAATAATGACGGTGATAATAATAACGGTGATAATAATGACGGTGATAATAATGACGATGACAATAATGACGATGATAATAATGACGATGACAATAATGACGGTGATAATGATGACGATGACAATAATGACGATGACACTAACAATAATAATTACCTTATAACTATTAGTGACAGTCTGCACCTCGGGCCCACCGTACACGTGCAGCACCGTGGGACTACGGCCTGGACGATTCGTCCTCCACAGCGTGCAATACGCTGGCACGCCGCATGAGAGCAGAGTACTGTATATACGGGGTGGGGGGATATCTGATGCGCTCAATGATGATTCTAGAGATTAAAAAAAAAACATATTGAAAATTCACCAAGTGCGTGATTGCTCGCGTAATATGAAGAGTTATGCAAGTAGATGACAAACACGCAGAAAAGTCCCAAATACCATTTTTGGAATACACACCTCTCACAAGCAACGCGGTATCGCTGCAGTCTATATCGTCATCACCAGAACGACTGTCCCAGGAGCCATTAAAGCTTCTCGTATCTGAAGATTCTGAAACAAAAAGACAGGATTTAAATGATTAAAGTAAGTAATCTATCCGTGCAGGAACGGAGAAAGAATACAATTTCCTGCGGCTATGTCGCCATAACAACCTTGAGTTGTGTTCCGCCATTACTGACCAGGTTCCAGGCTCCCTTAAGAGAGCAGCAGCGCATTTGTACCATCTTTGGTGTTGCAAATGTCCATAGGCGGTGGTAAGCGCTTTCCATCAAGTGGGCCGTCTGTCTGTCTGCTGAACTCCTACAATAAAAAAAAATTAAAAAAAAGTAATCGACATAGCGATGCTGGCAAACAGACAGACGGCCCAGCCCATGAAAAGTTGTTAATCTATCCATCCATCCATACATCCAGCCATCTATCTAAATACATATCTACCTACCTTGTACGATTGAACGTACAGCGTTTTGCTGACGCTGCTGCCTACTGTAGGCTAATTTAATCCCTATTATTATATACTAGCAATTCGCCCCGGCTTCGCGCGGGTATCTAATAAGAATGTTTTTGTTGTGTTTAATTAATTACCTATTAAGCGAATTCAAAATATTTCCCCTCCCGTACTCCAGTGACGCCTACATCGCATAAGGTGCTGCCTAGCTAGTTTCTTATACCTTCGGTTACATTATTGGAGTTTTAGTAAGGATTCCTAATTTTTTTGAAAATATAACTTAGCCTATGTCACCCGGGGATAGTGTAGCTTGCCAACAGTGAAAGAATTTTTCAAATCGGTTCAGTAATTCGGACACTATTCAATGGAAACAAACAAACAAACAAATTTTTCCTCTTTATAATATTAGTTAGAATAATAGAGTTTATAGCCGCGAGTCAACCTCTAGTTCATATACCTCTTGTTTAAAGAGCAGGCGGTACAGGATACATTGTATTGATTTTTTATGTATTTGCCCCCAGAAGATTCACTTCATTTTATATCGCAAACTATCCCATCCCTCGTCTGTCTGTAAACTCCATAAATGGAAAAACTTGACAAAAATGACAAGATTACAAAACCTGTCCTACCTTCCGGGATAACATTTACCTAAATCTATCCCATTATCCGGGATGAAAAGTATCCCTTGGCCACCCTCGGTATTAAAATTACATATGCACCGAATTTCAGACAAATCAGTCAAATAGTTTTTCCATAAAAGCATAACAAGCCGAGACAAAAATATTTTTATCCCGGAAACTATCCCATCTGTCGGTATAAAAAGTATCCTATGTTCATCCTCGGCATCTAATATATATATATATATACTGAGTTTCAGCAAAATCGGTCCAGTAGTTTTTCCGTGAGAGCGTAACAGACTAATAGTATACGATTTCAACCACCACTAAGTTGAACTGGCAATTCCAGGGATCAGCATCCTAGTACTACTGCTGCAAGAAAGAATAAATCCCTGAAAACAACCGGGTGTATTTCTTCACCAAGCACCAGCACTCGAAGAACAAACTACTGCCAGCATCCACCACTACTACCAATAATAGCAGAAGCAAATGTAAAAACTGTACATATCTATCTATCTATCTACGAACCTAACCTGCCTATCTATCTATTCATCTATCTATCTGCCTTAACTAACTACCTATCTACCTATCCATCTATCTACCTACCTAAACTACCCATCTATCTATTCACCGATCTACCTACCTAAACTACCCATCTATCTGTCCACCGATCTACCTACCTAAACTACCCATCTATCTATTCACCAATCTACCTACCTAAATTACCTATCTATCCATCCATCTATCTACCTACCTAAACTACCTATCTATATTTCCATTTATATACCTACCTAAACTACCCATCTATCTATTCACCGATCTACCTACCTAAACTACCCATCTATCTGTCCACCGATCTACCTACCTAAACTACCCATCTATCTATTCACCGATCTACCTACCTAAACTACCCATCTATCTATTCACCGATCTACCTACCTAAACTACCCATCTATCTGTCCACCGATCTACCTACCTAAACTACCCATCTATCTATTCACCGATCTACCTACCTAAACTACCCATCTATCTATTCACCGATCTACCTACCTAAACTACCAATCTATCTGTCCACCGATCTACCTATCTAAACTACCCATCTATCTATTCACCGATCTACCTACCTAAATTACCCATCTATCTGTCCACCGATCTACCTACCTAAACTACCCATCTATCTATTCACCGATCTACCTACCTAAACTACCCATCTATCTATTCACCGATCTACCTACCTAAACTACTCATCTATCTATCCATCTATCTATACACCTATCTACCTACCTAAATTACCTATCTATCTATCCATCTATCTACCTACCTAAACTACCTATCTATATTTCCATTTATATACCTACCTAAACCTGTCTATCTATTCATCTATCTACGTACCTAAACTACCTGTCTATATTTATATCTAGTACATACCAGAGGGCGTCCGTTCCATGAGCGTGCCCTGCGCGTGCAACCGCGTCGACGGCGCGTGAACGAGCCGGTAAACGCGCGTGCAAGGCACGCTGCTGATGTTAGACGATGTTATCACAGCCGTTGTGCAATCCTGGAATTCAAGTATCAAGATTTTTCACTAGCATCTCCCACGACACGACCGTCAACGACGTCTGCCTGGCGCGTATCACCCGCGTCGCCACACCCGCAGTAAACGACGTTTCTACATAACACTTATCGTTATATTTTGGCAAGTTTTAACAATATCACTATTAAACTATATTCTATTAATAGGTGTTTTTTTTATTTTTCGATGCTGGTAAACAGGCTATGACCTACCCGATGGAAAGTGGTGACGTCAGGGGCTAGGTTAGGCAAAGCCAACCCGTTACCAACCTTTCGAATGGGACATAGATGGGATAGGAAAGATGGGATAAGAGGAGAGGATGCGGGATAGGATAGAAGACGGGATAAAAGCAATGGCATAATTGGATTAGATAGGAAAATTGGGACAGAGGGATAAGACATGAGAATTGGGATAAAGGGATAAGACAAGACAATTGGGATAAAGGGATCAGACAGGAGAATTTGGGTGAAGGGATAAGACAGGACAATTGGGATAGAGGGATCAGATAGAATTGGGATAGACATAAGACAGGACAATTGGGATAGAGGGATCAGACAGGAGAGTTGAGATAGAGGGATCAGACAGCAGTATTGTGATAGAGGGATAAGACAGGAGAATTGGTATAGAAGAGATTGGATAAGAGGGTGGGTTAAAAGGGATGGGATAGAGGAGTCTAAGAGGACGAGTGGTATAGAGGTTAGGATAGGGGAATGAGATAGGCGAAGGTAATAAAGGGGTCATTGAGATAGTCTTCTGAACTAGCCATTTTATATTTATTTATAAATAAATAAACAAACTGAACGTACCTCGTCGATATCGACCGTGCACGAATGCCCCACGTTGGTGAGCAATTGGACGGCGTGGGGGCGCGGCGGGTTCAAGGGGGCCGAATACAGGTGACGCTCCAGGGGCGTCTCGCGGAGGCCCACCAAGTAGACCAACTGACGGGGCCAATCCACCTACAATTATATTGAACACACATGTAGATAAAGAGAGAAATCAAAATAGAAAATATTAATTCTAATGCGACACAGTTCTAGTGTTTAATTAATGTATACGTTACGGCTAGACGGTAAAGTAAACTTAAGTTTATCCTGGTATTACCCAAGCCTTTTGGGTAATGTCCGAAAATTTCAAAAACATTAATTTGTATTTTATTGCATGAGTTCAGCAGACGGGCAGGCGGCCCACTTGGTGGAAAGCGGTTACCATCGCCAATGGACATTTGCAACAGCAAAGGTGCTACAAATGCGCTGCTGCTCTCCTAAGGGAGACTGGAACCTGGTCACTAATGGTCACAATAACCCGATAATCCCGCGGGAATTTTCCCGGGAGCGATTTGTAGTTACTCGGGTGCATAAAAATTAGCTTATTCTAACACAATTTTCACTAAATAGCTTAAATTTTTTTCCAAAGCTGTATCCCGGGTATCCCGCGGGAATTTCTAGTCAAGCGTAGACACGGACATATTCTAGTTACTTACATAATTTTAATATTAATATGTTTGTGTGTTTTATGTTCGCCTTTGACCACGATCACGCCTATCGTGTGTTTTCTACTGGCTCAATAGTTATGTGTCCGTATTTTTAATACGCTTTTATTAGCTTCATACTTATGTTAGTATGTAACGGAATCTTTCAAGTTAAATTTGATCGACTTCCCAGTTTCCGATTGAGCTGAAATTTTGCACGCATGTGTATATCGCGTGACAATGCAATAATATGGTACCGTAGAGCTGATCTGATGATGGAGTCGGAAGGTGGCCATAGGAACTCCTGTACTAAACAAGATAGACCCGTCGTGTTTGGGCTCGTTTTACTTGTCTTGGCTAGCACTCTGCTGCTACATGATATGCAGGATCTCAAAAGCTTGTATTTAAAAAAGCTTATTTTTACATAACGTTTCATTTTATCATAAGAGTGTATTTAATTCTTTTTTCAAAGTTTCCACGGAGAAGGAAATTAAATCACTAAATAATCACTAAAAAATGAAAAATAAATAACAGTTTAAAAAAATACGCTTTTATAGAAAATCCAACTAAAAAATAGAAAATAAATTTTAATCAAAAATAGTGTAAGAAAAAATGATTTTATTGTAAAAAAAAAAGCGTGGGGTGCTTTTCAGGATATTATCAAAATAACCCTTCTACTCATATCTGTTCATAAAATATTTATAACTATTGATACCATGCACCCCACGCTTTTTTTTTACAATAAAATCATTTTTTCTTACACTATTTTTAATTCAAATTTATTTTCTATTTTCTAGTTGGATTTTCTATAAAAGCGTATTTTTTTGTTTTAAACTATTATTTATTTTCTTATAACTACACTTATTTGTCAACAAAAACAGATATGCTTCTTGAAAATTAAAAAGCATCTTTTTAATTCTTAAAAAGTAAACTCCAGTCGTGCATCAGAGCTGACACACATTTTTTTTTGTTGAGCTATTTTCTTCATCCGCGCTGTCCCTTGTATCTATTATGCTACTACCTATATTCACTGCATCATACTCTATAAAATTCCTATGTCATACGTACCCATATCTTCCTGGCCATCACCTCCCAATCACCAGCGGTGATGGGCTCTTTGCTGATGATATTAGGCCCCACAGCGTTAGTCTCATCATCGGTGATCATTTCTATCACCGCTGAATGAATGAAATGAAAATAATTCTACATTTTATTTTGAAGAAGTTGGAGGGTAAACAACTTAAATATTGATAGTTTTAACTGCAAATAAACAATACTGAATTTTCAAAAATAAATAAAAGATATATCAAAAATTGTGACTACTTAATTCTAGTTAATACTTAACTCATTATTTAGAAGATAAATTTACACAATTTTGCTTACGGCAAACCTGTATTATACAAATATTAACAGTAATATTACGAATGTTTAAAAATAGTAATTTTGGGTCAGACAATGTTTCAAACATAAATAAATTACTTCACATGATTGATTTTAATACATAGAAACGTATACGAAATCAAAATTAAACGTTTAAAATCGCATTTAATTATGTAGCTTTACAATAATCTGACACACTCTCCCTGTTTACTCGGCTCACTCCTCAACATTCAAATCAAACTCGCTTCCATCGATTGCTCGGCTCACTCCTCAACATTTACATGTAACTCGTTCCCATCAACTGCTTGGATCAGTTCTCAAAACTTACATGTAACCGCTCCCATCGATTATTCGGCTCACTCCTCAACACTTACATCTAACTCATACCCATCGATTGCTCGGTTCACTCCTCAACATTTACATGTAACTCGCTCCCATTAACTGCTTGGATCAGATCTCAAAACTTACATGTAACCGCTCCCATCGATTATTCGGCTCGCTCCTCAACACTTACATCTAACTCATACCCATCGATTGCTCGGCTCACTCCTCAACATTTACATGTAACTCGCTCCCATTAACTGCTTGGATCAGTTCTCAAAAGTTACATGTAACCACTCCCATCGATTATTCGGCTCGCTCCTCAACACTTACATCTAACTCATACCCATCGATTGCTCGGCTCACTCCTCAACATTTACATGTAACTCGTTCCCATCAACTGCTTGGATCAGTTCTCAAAACTTACATGTAACCGCTCCCATCGATTATTCAGCTCACTCCTCAACACTTACATCTAACTCATACCCATCGATTGCTCGGCTCACTCCTCAACATTTACATGTAACTCGCTCCCATTAACTGCTTGGATCAGATCTCAAAACTTACATGTAACCGCTCCCATCGATTATTCGGCTCGCTCCTCAACACTTACATCTAACTCATACCCATCGATTGCTCGGCTCACTCCTCAACATTTACATGTAACTCGCTCCCATTAACTGCTTGGATCAGTTCTCAAAAGTTACATGTAACCGCTCCCATCGATTATTCGGCTCATTCCTCAACACCTATATCTAACTTGCTCTAATCAATCGCTGGGCTTACTCCTCAACACTTACAACTGACTCACTCCAGTTGATTGCTCGGCTCACTCCTCAAAACTCATATCTAATTTGCTCTCTTTGATTGCTCGGCTCGTTCTTCAACACTTACATGTAACACGATCCCTTCGACTGGTCGACTCGCCTCTCAACAATTACACCCAACTCGTTTATTATCGTTTACTCGGCTCGCTCTCTTCGATTGCTCGGCTCACTCCTCAATACTTACATCTAACTCGCTCTCTCCGATCCGCTATTAGCCCACACGTGATCAGATACAGGTGTAAGTAACCACTCTCTTCAGACGCCCATATGAAGCTGATGCGCCTGTCTCCACTATTCGACGATTGCGATGATGGCGGGGGTTCCGGTAAGAAGTATAGGATATCGTGTACGTTGATCCAGGCGTCAGGAGCTGTCTCCGAGACGAGGACTTGAATGTCTTGGATTTGCTGCAACACAGAAATCTGAATTCAAGAGAATTATAAACTATAAATTAGGCAAGTGTTTTGCAGTGCGCGTCTGGAGTTCCATAAACAGTATTCAGCCTGATTTCATGGGTTTTTCTGCTATATGTTAGGAATTCAAAGCCTGCTCCCAAAAACTTCAATTGAATTGAAAATTGAATCATCAAAATTGGTTCAGAAACAACAAAGTTATGGCTGAACATACATATACGGTTAAAATACCCCATGTCTGAACGTGTATAGTACAAATAAATCTTCTTTCAAAGTATCTTTTGAAGCCTTAGAACCACCAAATATAAATTTTAAAGTAAGAGATGGAATACCTGTCAAAGATACAACTTTCAAGACTGGAAGCTAATGTCACATACTTTTCTTAAAAGAATCAAACCCTCGGGTTGCCGTTTGACATTCCTTCATAGAAGTATATTCACATCCCTATCCCTATTAATATTATAAATGCGAAAGTAACTCTATCTGTCAGTCTGTCTGTCTGTTCCGTTTTCACGGAAAAACTACTGGTCCGATTTGGCTGAAACTGAGTATATATATATATATATATATATATATATATATATACATATATATATATATATATATATATATATATATATATATATATATATATATATATATATATATATATATATATACATATATATATATATATATATATATATATATATATTTTCGGTGCCAAGGATGAACATAGGATACTTTTTATCCCGAAAAATGGGATAGTTTCCGGGATAAAAATAGATTTGTCTCTCTGTTTGTTATCCTTTTATGGAAAGACTATTGGACCGATTTGGCTGAAACTCATGTACATATGTAATTTTAATACCGAGGGTGGCCAAGGGATACTTTTTATCCCGGATATTGGGATAGATTTATGTAAAGGTTATCCCGGAAACTAGGACAGGTTTCGCGATTTTGTCCATTTTGTCCACTTGGTCCACTGGATCTACTTGGTCCACTGGATCCACTTGGTCTACTTGGTCCACTCGGTCCACTAGGTCCATGTTATCTATCACGTTTTGGCATTTTTGTCAAGTTTTGTCATTTATGTAGTTTACAGATAGAGGGGGGATGGTATAGTTGGCGATATAAAATGAAGTGAATCTTCTGGGGGCAAATACATAGAAATTTAATACAATGTAATCTGTACCGCCTGCTCTTTAAACAAGAGATAGGTACTAGAGGTAGACCCGCGGCGTGGTAATTTTTTGTTTTCCAAATCAGCCGACTCGATTTCTGACCACAGTATTCTTCACTATATCTTGAAAACTTCACTCTGTATAATCCTGTAAGAATGTTCTCAATTACCTGCGACACACCTTGCTTGTCCTTGCTCCCGTGCGCTTGCAGGTTCAGCTGGTGGGGGGCGTATTCATAGCCGCAGGGGGCGCTGAACTCCGTCAAAGGTATGAGGGCCAGCTCCAGACGCTGCTGCTTCCTGTCCAAGAGTTGGACCCACACGCTGGAATACCATTGCAATTGTTAATGTTCGGACACTCTTTCCAGCTACTTTTCATTGCGAAGCTGGCAAACAGGCAGACGGTCGAGCTCATGGAAAGTGGTCACCGTCGCCTATGGACGTTTACTACACCAGGAACGATGCTAAAGCATTGTCAGTCTTTAGGATAAGAGGGAGGGTTAGCCTAGCGGATTATAGGTATATGGGTATATGTTACATACATACATAACTTCACGCCAGTTCCCTTGCGGGGTAGGCACGAACAACAGAGCGCCATTCAGGCTTATTCTTACACACCTCACTTGCTTCTTTGACATTCGTAGCTCTTGTCATACACGCTCGTCTGTTCTTAAGGCTCCTGACATCACCTTCTGCTAGTACACGATCAATTTGATCATGGAAGGTGTGTCGTGGCCTTCCACGACTTCTGCATCCATCCACTTTTGCATTGTATATCTGTTTAGTCATTCTTTCATCATGC